>JAAOAJ010000475.1:0-92505 GCA_013781345.1 Fusarium coicis | reverse complement strand
GCTGGGGAATTGGCGGAGTTTTACTTTTGCGAGGGATCGTTGATAAGTAACAGTAACGAGAGGTACTGAATAGACAAGAGTCACAAATCAATTGACATTCATACACAAGCAATCATGTCTCGTCGTCTCCTCCTTATCAACGGCCCAAACCTCAATCTCCTCGGCACACGCGAGCCACACATCTACGGCTCAACAACCCTCGCCGACGTTGAATCCTCGGCCGCAGCACAAGCAGAATCTCTCTCATCCAGCCTAGAATCCTTCCAAGCCAACAGTGAAGGCGCCATCGTCGACCGGATCCACGAGGCGCGAGGAAACGTGGATGCGATCATCATCAACGCGGGGGCCTACACACATACCAGCGTTGCGATAAGGGACGCGCTGGTGGGAGTGAACATCCCGTTTGTGGAGGTGCACATCACGAATGTTCATGCGAGGGAGGCGTTTAGACATCATAGTTATCTGTGTGACAAGGCGGAGGCGGTGATTTGTGGGTTGGGGGTTTTTGGGTATAGTGCTGCGATTGAGTATGCTGTTAAGCACTTGAAGTTGAGGACGAAGCTGTAAATTATCATTGAGTCAAGCAAACTGAATGTGAAAAGTGTTTACAGTCCAAGTCAGATCATGGGATTGAGTGTTGTGGAGTTGTGGTCGTGTGTTCGCTGATCAGATAAGGACAGATGCATTATGGTGGTATTATGAACAATGCAACAAAACAAAGGTTATTTACAACATGGCCTGCAATCTCGGTTGCACATCATCCGCCGTTCTCAACCCCAACTCAACCTTCATCTTCTCCCACGACTCAGCCGCCCTCTTCGCCGTCTCCTCGGGCACAATCTGATCCCTATCACAGAACCTCCTATTAAACACCTCAAAGCTCAGCCACCCCTCGAACCCTAACCCCTGCACAACAGCCCTCAGTAACTGCTTACACGGGAGATACGCATTATACGAAGTCTCTCCGTAGAATAACCTCGCGTTCCTGGACCAGCTCATCCGCGATGGTTGCTCCGCGTTGTAAAACGGATGGCTCTCGTTCAGTGGTGAACTGAGTTTCTCACCGTCAGCCACCTGTACTAGGAATACTTTGCTGACGTCGATTTCTGTGAGGATTCGCTTGATGGATTCTTTTGTAACGGTGTCGCAGTCCTTTGTCTTGCCGTCTACTGCTGCAGGGTCGGCGTAAATGCGGCCGAGGATGTTATAGCTATCCAGGCATATACCGAAATTCTCACGGTCAACGCGCTGGATTATATCCCAACTTTGCTCCCACCTGTTGATCCGCGTTCCCCAACACAACGCCTCAAAGGCAAACTTAATCTGCGGCTGCTGCTCCAGCCCCATATCAGCAGCCACCGTGAAGTCAGCGGCTATAACATCCAAATCATCCGTCAGCTGCTCCTCTGGCAAAAAGCTACTAGGGAACAAGATAAGATCTGTCTCCAACGCGTGACATAGCTCAAACCACAGCTTGAGTTCTTCATATTGTTGTGCTTGTGCTTGACGATCGACGAGACCGCCAAAGTGCATGAAGGGCTGGAGACATATGATGGTGAGGGAACGGGCGGCGCAGAGATCGTGGATTGTGCGGGCGGCTGTGATTTGGTTGGAGGGTGTGTCGCCGCCTGGGAGGGACTTGACGAGGTCGACGAGGTCTTCGTAGAAGACTTCTATGCCTTGGAAGCCGTACTTGGCGGCCATGTCGAGTTTGTGGGGGAGGGAGTGGCCCGCGAAACAACGGCCTAGGGACATTGTGCATATGCTTGGTTTGTGAGCCATGGCTGCGGTCAGATAAGAGTGCTTGGCCGATATGATGAAGTCGCTATGTGATGGGTATAAGTGGTAGTATGGTGAATGACACTTGATGAAAGAATGCTTATATGAACAGCGATAAATACAATAATGAGATAGCTAGAGAGACTAACCACCACTGATGCTGTGGCAAACTGATATAGAATCTACAGAGCGGAGAATGCCCCTGATCAAGACTCGATGATAAAGCAATCATTCATCCAACACCACCCCCGTAGTCCCATCTCGATCTTCCCTTATCCATCGTCATGCTGAAAGCCGTCACGAGGCGGTACCAGCCGAGCCATGTTAATCGTTTAAGAGGGATACTCCATTCGTATTGGCAAAAATGATAAGGCAATTTCCAGGCAACCTTCATCTTTGGGGGGATGAACGTCTTGTTTATCCATTACCCGGGCACCGAGGTGGCTAAGTCTTTATCCGACTGTGGAGGTCCAGACCCGGTAATTTCTTGCACTGCGACCCCAGCTTTAGTGGATAAACCCTTTGGGGCGGAGGTTTCGGGTGGGGAGTGATGATCTGGGGTTTTTTTTCCCTTTCCATTGTGTTCTTTGCTACTGGATGGGTTTTATTACTTGAATAGATCTATCGTCGCTACTTTCCAGGATTATTTCTCTCAATCAGGCCACTTTCTTGTCTCTTGTCTCTTTGTACTATCTACCTATCATATCATGTCTGTCCAGCAAATCTCCTCTGAGCAAGGCTCCGTCTCTGGAGACTCTCTCCAATCGAACCAGGTCTCACAGCTGCAACGCCACGGATACCTGTTTGGCAAGAAATTGACTGCCTCGCTGTCGCCGTTTCTTCATAATGTTATTTATCAAGATCTTGGGTTGAAGTGGGGTCAGGTTAGACTTGATTCAGCTGATATTCCTGGCTTTTTGGAGTTGGCGCAACATCCCGATTTTTACGGTACGTTCCATTCACTCACTCACTCAATTGAGTTACTGAGTTGAGATGCTGATGAGATGATGTATAGGCGCCTCAGTCACCATGCCCAACAAAGTCGCCATCATCCCATACCTAGATGAACTCACAGAGGAATGCCGCGACGTCGGCGCCTGCAACACGCTCTTCGTCCGTGAGCGCGAAGGCCGCCGTATCTTCTGCGGCGCAAACACAGACGTCATCGGCATCCGCGACTCTTTCTACCAAAACATCGACAACCCCGATGCTGTCTTCCACAACAAGCCCGCCCTCGTAGTTGGCGGTGGCGGCGCCGCGCGAAGTGCCATCTACGCGTTGCGAAAGTGGATGAAGGTCAAGACGATCTACCTCGTTAACCGCGACGAGGCAGAAGTCACCGCCGTGATCGCCGACTGCGCTGAGCGCGGCTACGGCGAGGGTTTACTACACGTCAAGGATGTAGCACAAGCACAAGGTCTTGAAGCACCCGGTGCTATTGTAGCGTGCGTGCCTGATTTCGAGCCCGAGACAGAAGAGGAGATTCGCGCGCGGGCAGTCACAGAGGCATTCTTGGACAAGGAGCAAAAGGGCGCCATTCTGGAGATGTGCTACAACCCCACGCCCTTTACGAGATTGGGTGGTATTGCGGAGGACAAAGGGTGGAAGGTCATCCTGGGAACTGAGGCGTTGATTTATCAGGGCCTGGAGCAGGACAAGTACTGGACGGGCAAGCAGTTGGAGGAGATGCCGATTGAAAAGGTGCATGTTGCTATTGCGGAGAAGGTTGCGCAGAGGGCGGAGGCGGCAAAGCTGTAAGGGAGGGTTTGTTTTGTTTTATTGGGCATAGATAAATAGCGTGCATTGCATTATTGGAGTTTAGATAAATGATTGGACTTTTTGTTTATATGATGTCTTTAATGGTCTCTTGGTTGACGATAATGTGATGCTCCTTTAGACTAAGGTACCCTAAACTTGCCTAAACTTTTAAATGTTTACCTAAATATAAGCTGAGCTGGGGAAAATTATAAGCATTTTACCCAATCACTGCAAAAAATGACTAGGCAGCCAACATATAGACTTTTGTTTTCCTCTATAGTTATGCAAATGAAAAGTATCCCAGAGTCGGAGGGTTCCGCTACTTGGTTACTGACTGTGGGCGAGATTTCACTTCAACATCTTCCTCTCAACACACAGAACAAGTCACAGGACAAACAAACGAACCACACGCTTTGAGTCTCATCTGAAAGCACACCACGATGGCTGAATCTTCAAAGCCACGCCCTCTCTTCATCTACGGCACACTCCGCGCCCGCCCTCTACTAGCATGGGCTCTAACCGGCGACGCCACAAACACAGAACTCGTTTCAGCGCTCACCCGTCCAGCCAAAGTACACGGCTATGCACGCTACACCGTGCGCTCACGAGATTATCCCGCCGTTGTGAAGAAAGATGGGCACGAAGTAGATGGGGACCTACTGGTCCTGGAGACCAAGTCCATGCGCAAGAAGCTCGATGACTTTGAGGGCGAAACTTACACGTCTACCAGCGTCGATGTGGTGTTGGAGCATGGGAGTGTTTTAGAAGCGGATTTGTATGTCTGGGCTGGAGACCAAGATGCCCTGACCAATGAGCCCTGGGAGTTGGACATTTTCGTCAAGGAGAGGTTGGAGGATTGGCTTAATCTTTTTGAGGGCATGGAGATGATTGGTGAAGGTGAGGACTGAAAAGTCCCGTTGACCTCTAACTACGAGCTCGACTCATATCTACTCCTCGCCCTGATCCTCTGCCCATAAACAAAGAAACACCACGGTATAGGCGCCATCAACAACGTAAACCCCGCCAAAAGCGTCGTCGCCCACCCCGCACCAAGCTTCTCAAACATCTGCAGCGCAAACATCGGAAACGCAAAGCTCAACGAGTATCGACTCAACATCATCGCACCCGATGCCGATGCTCCATACAAAGGACCGTAAGCATCAAGCATAAAGAGGTTCACACCAGCGTAGATCAAAAGACATGCCATCATCGTCAGTCCCTGGAAGAATATGGGGAGAATCCAGTGGACGCGGAATTCAGCTGTCCATCCTGCTATGAGGAGACTAGCGGGGAGGAGAAAACTCCCTATCATGGAGGAGATGAGACGGTGTTCTGGGGGAAAGGGGTCGCTCGGGTCGTGGGTTTGGGACCAGTGGATAAGGCGCTTTTGATAGTATGAGAAGTCGATTAGGACGAATGGGGCGCAGGCGAAGAGCGTGCCGAGAGTTATACCCAGATATGAGAGGGACTCGCCCGTTGCACTGAAACTATAGTAGTGTCTGAAGATCCACGGGACCGATATGATGAATGTGTACAATAGTCCAAAGATAAAGCCGTTGTAGAGACTGACCAGAGTGACGATTGGTTCAGTAAACAGCATATGAAGCGGTCGAAGGATAAGAACCGTAAAGAAGTGTCGAATCGTCCTAGCAACAGTTGCATGCTGGGACGAGCTATCGCCCAAGCCCATCCTAATAGCTCGTCTTCGTAGAACAACCTTCTTGTAAGTCTCCCTCGTGAACAGGACCGGTATGTAAAGAACACACGTTATCACAACAGCAATCCACTGCGTCCACCGCCACCCAAGAGATCTCTCGACAAAACCCCCAACGAGCGGTCCAACAGCTGCTCCAAGCGAAGGAATAGAGTAGTATATCCCCAAACTTGCCCCACGATACTGCGGCGCACAATAGTCCATTATAGTAGCAGAAGTATTATTGACATTCGGCGATGCAAACATCCCCGCGAAGAACCGACAGATCGATAAGCTCACGATATCCCGCGCAAATCCCGATCCTAGCAGAAAAGCAAGGAAGATAGGCGTTGTAGCGACATAAACCGTCTTGCGGCCATAAGTTTCAGATAGCGGTGCTCCAACTAGGGGACCGCACGCCATGCCGAGGTTATACAAGCTCAATGGCAGGACGGTAAGTAAATGGTTTGTGTGAAAGTCATGGCTGACGGCTGTTTGGGCGGGTGCATATATCGCGCCGGCGAAGCAGGATGCCCAGGCGAGGGATGTTATGGATGCTATGCTGAGGGTTTTTGTGAGGAGGGAGAAGTTTCGGGGGTTGGAAGGGTCGCTGGGGGATGTCCAGTCGTAGGCTGCGTTGATGCGGGTTATTGTTGGTGAGATTGTTTGTTCTGGGTGTGAAGGGGTGTTTATCTGGACCATTTCTGGTCGAGGGGGTGAGGTTGAGGGCGACATCATGATAAGTGAGGGATTGACTGAGAGGGTCAATTGGGACTTGGGAGTGACGTTGGAGTTGAGAAATATATGTTCGGCGAAGATGATATCTTGCCGTGGCGTTGGAGATTTTTAGCTTGGCAAGATATAGTACGGTACCTGAATACCGAATCTCTTAGTTTCATGTCATTCTCGCTCTCTAAGTATAAGAACAATCTACAATCGCCACATATTCATGTGTTTCTCCTGATGCTTCATAGAATCCTGGATAAGCCTTGGTGAACAACTGTATCAACTCAACGGGAATACTTAACCCCAGAGGATGGATGAGATACAAAATCATGGGCCATAACAAGTTCATCAAACCTATTCCAGAGATACTGACTGTTTCCCTTTTCTTTTTCATATAATGTCAGCTATGACATTCATTTTGACAGTGTATCGGTAAGAATGCTTCATGGCCGAAAAAATCCCCCGACTGATCTGCAGGGCCTTTCACACTTTTGGGGTAGTTTTGGTCCATGGGTCGTCATGAGAAGGGCGTAAGCACAAGCCCTTTTTGGAGGCTTACAATGCAATCCATTCTCAAGCCAATCGCTGATTGAAAAGAGTGAGTCATTTGAGATCTGAGGTTGGGTGGTCTGTTTGGATGACGTCGTCTGACTAGTTGATTAAACAAGCACAGTAGAATTCGATATCGGAATCTTACTTAGACCAGAGTCTTAATAAGTCTCTTAGGGATCTGCTCAAGAGCATAATAAATCTCTATCAAAATGAAAAGAGGTAGATTCTTGCAGCCGTTGACTCACCGGCCATGTAATAGTTGTGATGAGAAGGAAATACTTAAAGGTCATTCGCTCGGTCGGAAACTAAGCAGTCTGATTGGCTGGTACAACAGCTCGCCGTGTATAGCGACCCACGTGATTAGACTCCTCTCGGATGATTACCTCGTCTATCTTACATCAACCAACTGCATAAATACTCAGATTCCCAATGCTATCAAGACTAAACATCACTCATCGCTCACTCCTCGCTGTATCCTTGAAATCCACCATCAGAATCAAATCCTTCTCTGCTGTTGCAATGGCGAGAACCATCGAGACAAGCTTCCAAGCCGCCATCGACTCTGGCAAGATCAACGGCGGCATCATCTGTGCTACCAACTCAAAAGGAGACTTCTCCTACAGCAAAGCCCTTGGCCAGCGAACTCTCATCTCTGGTGAAAAGCGCCCTCAGCAGCTCGATGATATCTTGTGTCTTGCCTCAGCTACAAAGCTCATAGCCTCCATCGCAGCTCTACAATGCGTTGACGATGGTCTTCTCACTCTCAAGGGCGATTTATCAAAGGTTGCGCCGGAGTTAGCGGAGAAGCAGGTTCTCACCCGCTGGACAGAAGATGATGAGCCGATTCTTGAACCGGCGTGCCAACCTATCACGCTTGAAATGCTGCTTACGCACAGCGCTGGGTTGGCGTATGATTTCTTGGCTCCGAGCATAGGAAAGTGGAGCAGCAAGTACAAACCCAAGGATGGACAGAAGAGAAAGGTTGAAGATACTTTCATATATCCTCTTTTGCATCAACCTGGAAAAGGATGGATGTATGGTTCTGGCCTAGACTGGGCTGGTCGAATTGTGGAGCGTGTTACTGGAAATACCTTGGAGGAGCAAATTCACGAGCGTATACTGAAGCCTCTTGGTTTGAAAACCGACGCTCAGTTCTTCCCTGTCACGAGAGAGGATTTGCGTGAGCGTCTCGTCGATCTCAACCCTGATGATCCAAAGGGCTTTGGTTCCGCAGTCATGGGTCAAGGAGCTGAAATCAACGGCCGATCAGATGGATGTTTCGGTGGCCACGGTCTCGCGATGCCTGCACCAACATATCTAAAAATCGCCCAATCCCTACTCGCCAACGATGGGAAGCTTCTTAAACCCGAAACCTGCGCAGACATGTTCCAGAACCACCTTGCCCCTGAAGCACTTATCGGTCAACAAGGCATGCTAGCTAGTCCACTCGGCCCTTTCTTCAGAGTTGGTATCGGTGAGGAGACAAAGGTTGGGCATGGCCTTGGCGGCACTATCACACTTGAGGACGTTGAGGGGTGGTATGGTGCTCATACCATGTCCTGGGGTGGAGGATTGACGTTTGCGTGGTTCATTGATCGCAAGAATGATCTTTGTGGTGTTGGGGCTGTTCTTGCAAAGCTGCCTCTTGACGGAGGGGTTGCTACAGATTTGAAGGATGTTTTTAGGAAGGATATTTATCAAAAGTACGCTGCGTGGAAGGAGAGTGGTGAGGTATGATTTGAGGTGGTCAAGACGCGCTCCGAAAAGTTCATCCTGGACCAACTCAGCTCTATCCTAACGAAAAGAAACTTCATCTATGCAATTCTTTTTCCTACTTGAAAACAATGGAAACTTAATAAACACCGCGGTATTCCTGTCTCGTTGGTATGTACCACCAGTTTCTATGCACCTCCTGAAAAGCCCTTAGCCGCGCCTCTTCAAGTGGACTATAAGCAAGCCGATTCAGATGCGGGCATAGAATGATGATTGATCTTTGCCATTCCCCCTCATTCTTGTCGAATGGGGTTATCAGCTAGGATCGTCAATAATCCAATTACAGAGGAAGACAAAAGTGATGTACAAGGGGTATATTAATCCAATCTGGCTTCTATTCAATTTCGCTTTAAATTCCGCATTTCATCATCAAGACGTTTAGACCTTGCCCTCAATCTGCTCAGCGTTGGCCTTCTCCTCTCGTAGATCAGCACCATCAACATTATGGCGGAAATCCTCATCCTGGAGTCTCAGTTCCTCCATGACAATCTTGTTAGCCCTCCAGATAGGCTTGGTCTCAAACAGCTTGTCCATAGCCTCAAGAGGAACACCCTTGGTCTCAGGAATGCAGAAGAAGACGAAGAAGACGGAAATGACCATGAGGGAGGCGAAGAAGATGTATACTCCCCATCCCCAGGCGTTGAACATCTGCTCGGTGAAACGGGCGATGATGAAGTTCCAGAACCAGTTGTTGGCAGCGGCGTTGGCTTGACCCAGAGAGCGGGTGGTCTGGTCGAACATCTCTGAGTTGAGAACCCATGGTGTACCGTTCCATGAGGGTGTGTAGAAAGCGGTCCAGAGATAGAAGAAGAAGACAGCTGCGATGCCGCCAGAGGACAGTTTGGGGTCCTCTCCGGCAGCGACCTTGGCTTCGTTGTTGGCGATCTTGATGTAAGCACCGATGAAGTACATGCAGAAAGCACCGCCACCAGCACCAATCATGAGAAGGTTTCGACGACCGACGTGATCGATAAGAACGAGAATCCATATAAAGGTGATTGTCGTCTTGACAACGCCAAAGATGCCAGTGGTGAGGAAGCTAGTGCTGGTACCGGTAATGCCGATACTTTTAAAGACAGTGGGGCTGTAGTAGTTGATGGCGTTGATACCGGAGCCTGGAAAATGTTAGTCACTGAGGTGAAAAGCTAGATGAGTGTGCTTACCGTTTTGGAAGACGAAGAGAAGAGCACCGAGGAGGAAACGCCATCGAACCTTGGCCTGCTTGAGAGCAGCAAAAGGCTTCCAGAAGCCAGCGCCAACAGCGCTGTTGAATCGGTCGATCTCAGCATCGATAAAGCCAATCTCCTCAACGATGTAGATATCCTCCCGGTCAAGATTTCGCATCCAGCAAAGGTTCTTGATAGCCTTTTCGCGCTTGCCCTTGGAAAATAACCATCGAGGCGACTCAGGAATAAAGACGGCACCGATGAGAAGAAGACCAGCAGGGATGAGCTGAACAGCGAAGGGGATCAGCCAGACATTCTCGTTCTGGCCAGGGGCGTAAGGGAGGTGCTGGTTGATTCCGTAGTTGATCCAGAAACCAACGAGACCACCGGCTTGCCACCCGAGTTCGTAGAGACCGACAAGGCGACCTCGTACAGCGGGAGGAGCCAATTCTGAGATGTAAATGGGTGTCATGTTGGAGCATCCACCGATACCGATACCGGCCAAGACGCGTCCACCGATAATAAGGCCGAGACCCCGGGCCCCATTGGCACCCAGCATCATACCAGCACCGACCATAAAGACAAGAGAGAAGAGGATGAGAGAGTATCGGCGACCAATAAAGTAACTGCTGACATAGGCGAACAGAGATCCAAAGAAGGCACCAGCCTGGTACACAGAGACAATGTTCTGCTTGACCAGCGCAAGCGCACCAGGGTCATAGCTCTCAAAGTTGAACTCCTTCACGAATGAGGGCAGAGCAAGGGTGGTTCCGATGAAAGCAGAGTCGTAACCGATTGTGCAAGCAGCCATTGATGCAATGGCGGCGCATGTGTAGACGCGCCAGTTGTAGACGGCCTTCGGCGTGGGCCGATCTTCTTGCAGAGTCAAGAGGCCCATGATTGCGGCGTCTCAAGGTTCAAACCTGCTTGAGAACTGTTGCAGCTTGTGGGGAGATCAGGTTGCAAAGAAGGTTGTGGATGAACTGGAGAGTCGGAGAGACAATCCCCAAAACCTGGTGGGGGGCAAAGATTTATACAAGTCAAGATGACCCATACTGCCCCTAGTCTAGCAGTAAAACCGTCTCCAAGAGCTAGTGTGCCGCTGGAGCCAGCAAGGGCCAACTCAATTCAACAACCGAACAATTGCTTCTCCAGAATTGGGGATGCAGTCCGGGGTTTGCGGGGTTGGATCTGTGGGGGAAGAATATGCTTCCGTCGTTGCATGAGATTCAGTATTGTCATTGTCTGTTTACCGGGATGATAGGGCCTCGTGTTGCTGAGAGAACGTGTCGAGGGATAAAGACTTTTCCGCGGTGTCACATCCTGACTCGACTGTTCTAGGGTCTCCGCATCATTACTACCATGTGGCCGCGGATCTAACCTTGTTTCGTCAGGAAATGGGGAGAAAATCACAAGCGCTCATCGTTTATCCCTGTCGTCCCCATTTGCACGGCGATGTCGGCATTATTCCGAGGCTGATTGGGTGTTTTTCAGCAGCTCCAACACACCGCGTCAGCAAGAATGTAGCATTCTCCGACGATGAAGGGATCTTAGTGCTGGGATGTTGTAAGGATCTCGCCATGAACAGATGTGATCAGCGCTGTCAGTCTGGGCAGTTTGTACGCCCCATCAGCCAAGACGTCACAGACAGGCAGGCAAGAACAACTTGGGTGAATATGTATCCGTGTAAATATTGATTAGATTGCATTAAATCATGTCCCAAAATCACCTTGAAACATCTCGCCCAGATCACATCCTGGCGCAAAGCCCAAGTTAGTCATAAACTGAGGATCCACATCAATACCATCCGCGTAGTCTATGGATCCAAGCTCATCCAGAATTGCGTCGTAATCAAGGAGTTGACTCGGCATCGAGTTTTGTAATGATCCCATTTGCCCATCAAGAGATGGTGTGTGAAGGGTGTGAAAGGTCAAATTGGGTGTTAGTGTGTATAGAGACTGTGAAGTAGCAGGGCTACGGTCCGCAGCTTGATAACGTTGCCGTTCGTATGATAACGCCTGTTGCTCTTTTTGGCGTTGCTGCATCCGACCAAGCTCATGTTCCAGTTCCCCGGATGTGATAGGGGCAGGGTGGTCTGTGTGATGCGAGGGATGAGAGGCGGTTGATATCTCATCCATAAATGATGGGCTCACTATTGGGCGGCGTGACGGATCCACAGAACTAGGTGTATGCTGGTTGCTTTTAGGGGCCTCTAACCCTTGATATTTGAGCTTCCAGCCGTCTGTGAGCGATCCCATTGTCGAATTCCACTTGACTTGGTCGTGTTCTGGCATTCTGTTCACATGGCCGTGTTGCTTGACTATATCCATCAAGATGGCTATGATTGGTGGTGTTCCGCCTGGTCCAAAGTTCTCCAGACACGACTCAACAACCTCTATGAAATTAGATAAGAGAGACGGCCGATGCCCTGGTACCAAGTCCAAGGTGATTGCCAAGAACATGCCTTGGAGTAGGTATGCTGAGGGCACTCTTGGCGTCGAGCCACCGAAGATGAGAGAATTGCAAAATGAAAACCGAGCGTCCAGGCTCCTGACAAGGTCTTCTGGGGTGATTCGCTGAGGGTTGCGGTCATTGTATAGCCTTGCATCCATGCTGGTACCCCAAAGTCTGCAGAAAGCAAAAAGTTGTCGGAAGGTCGATAGTGGTGATGCGCAATTTGGTGTTGATTCTTGTCCATCATCCGCTGCCTTTCCGAATCCCGAAAGCGAAGTCCATGGCTCGTTCAAGTCGAGAGCTTGTTCTATATCAACTGAAGGAAGACTATGTCGAATTCCCGATGTCACTTGTGGCTGGCCAAGACTGAGTGAAGCAAGAGAATCCAGGATAAAGCTTCCCGCCAGCACCCTGACTTCGTTATGATTCAGAGATGCTGCGTCGCCTTCCTTGACCGGAAACATGTGAGACGCTGTCGCGCGATAATGCAAAGCAAGACGTGAAGCCCGGCCTATCATGATCCATGCGGTCATCGTCTTCTTTTGGCCCATGAGTACTAGCGAATGAAGGAGGAGCGAGGAGATATGAGCTAACTCGAACGTCTCGTCGTTGGAGGGTATAAGCCGTTGTGCGATGGAGTAGATTTCGTTAGGAGAGAATCCGTTGGGTCGTGATGGGTTCGAAGAGGTCGCGTCTTGAAATGAAGAGACAGCAAGAGCAGCCCAAAGCTGTGCGTGTAGCGCCGACGCGGGGTTGACTTCGATGACAAGGCCTTCTGGGGGATACATCAAAGCTGTGCGTGTAATGATTCCCGGTTCGATAATCGGGAACCAGCTGTGAGTATAAGACATGTATATATCAACCAGTCTTTTCCAATGTGGAGGCAATGTCAGCTTGGCAGGTAATGATGGCTGGTCTGAGTTAAAATTGTAAGATGCCGCCGGGACGCTCGTTTGTGACGGATTGACGCCATGTATCGATAGTCCGGGTGATGGTTTGCCGTCAAACAATTGCGCACCAGTCGGGCTGCTATCTTCAGTTCCCGAGTCGTCTGCGGATGTATCGTTCTGAGGCGTCTTCTCATCCGACAGCAACCTGCCAATGTCTTTGTGGACCCGGCTCTTGCTCCATCGTCGGTAGAGACGATGGCCAGCTTTGTCCTTGGTCGCGAGGATGCGGGTACCATCTGCTCCATCATTCTGTGTAAGGAGACGATGAAGAGCTCCCTCACAGCCAGGAACCTGTTCAAAGAGCCATGCCAGCGACAACTCAATTGTGCGTAGGTATCCCGTCTGCACGCCTCTCTTGCGGGACGCAGGGGTGTATGAGCATGGCCTGTTTTGCGCGGTGCATGTTCCACAGTGAGGACGGGCGCCATCGCACTTTTCTCTAGCAGTGCGACATGAATCACAGGCAAGGGAGACTCGTTGGCGTTTGGCGGGAGCTGTGGTTGCGGGAGCGCTGGTAGTATCCGCATCGTTTTCGCGTTTCCTAGGCGGCATTGCTTGGATGTAGTTGATCAAAGAGTGAATGAGCTGCCTGCGCCGCGAGGCCAGCAGTCATGACGAAATGAAAAGAGAGATGAGGGGAGAGGAGCCTAACAGCAGTTGACAAGAGATCAATGCTTGCTAGGATGACGACGATGTGGAATGGAATTGTATACGAGTCCCATGTCAATAAAGCTCAGCTCAGATACGCGATTCCTGTGCCATTGTCATGCAGATCTGTCTCCCATGACCGAAATCTCAAAGCAACAGTGCCGGACAAAAGCAATACGATGCGATGAGACGTGATGCGGGGAGAATCTGGGGCCCTAGAATAATTCTGTGTTGCTTGGGGATGGTCTGTAGGTTCCAGTCTCCGAGTTCCGACCGCCGAATCAACACCGATGTAATTGGACAGCGGCCTCGGAGTGGGTCGGATAAATACTTTCCCGATCAATCGCCTCTCGCTTGCCCCGGATTGTTTGGTGGGGGATCTTCCGAGCTTCCTCGCCCATCGCCCACCCACTTCACAACTGACAGTCGGACTCAGCGCTTCTCGACAAGCCCACATCACCCATTCTTCACTACCCAACAAAGAGATTCTTCTCTGTAGCCTCAACAACTGCGATATCCTGGTGACTATGGCGCCTTCTTGAAAAAGCGCTGGTCAAAAGAGTCCGGACACATGCAGCACGAAATGGCAGGCGTCAAGAGGTCCCTGGGGACCTTTCTTGGCCACGACGATACCTTGCTTCGACCAAACGGCCACAGCCGACCGAAGACCGTCCACTACAATCATGGAATTCCCCGCGATAACCTCGATAATTCAACACCGCAATCGCAGTCTTTTAAACTGAGCGATGTGCTCCAGTCTCAACCTCCCTCGCGGGCTACTTCTCGAGCCAATTCGAGAGCCAATTCTCAATCCGCGGCTCCGTCAAATACGGACCAACACGATGGACTTACTCGAACGCCCTCTCCAACCTTTCCTCCCCTGACTGGGCAGGTTCCTGATTTCAGCCCAGACGCGTCAATGATACTTGTTGGTATGCGCGGAGCTGGAAAGTCGACATTAGCTATCATGGCATCCTCGGCAATGGACCGCAAAGTCATTGATCTGGAGCCAGCTTTCCAGAGATCAATGGGCCTGTCGAGTGCCGCTTACAAGTCCGAACATGGGTCTTCAGAGTGTTATAAGCAGCAAGCCAAGGTCTTGCAAAGTATTTTGCAGCGGCATTCTACTGGCTGTATCCTTGTCTGCTCTTGGATGGAGAGTCGCGTGCAGAGTCTCCTTCGAGAATTTGCGGCTACCAACCCGGTTATCCACATTGTCCGTGATTTCGATGCCATTAAAAATCATCTCAAGATCCGCGACAGCTCCAAGGTCCAGAGCTTGCTCGATGTGAGCAACGCCATCTTCAGGTCTTGCACCAACTTTGAGTTCTTCAATGTCACAGAGAAGGCTTCCAAGTCGTCGCTTTCTCGTGAGTCATTGACACAAAGATCGCCAGCTCCATATTTAACATTAAAACATGTTGAGCGACACTTCCTGAAGTTTCTATCTCTTGTTTATCCCGCTGGCACAATACCCTTTACAGATTCTGCTTTCCCATTATCGAGGATACCTGCGGAGGAACGCAACTTTACCTATGCCACCTCCATTCCTCTTTCAGATGTCATTAAAGACTCTGTTGATGTCGAAGAGCATGTCATCGGAGCAGATGTTGTGCAAATCGTTGTACATGACCTGGCTGAGCATGCTGAGCAAGGCACATTGACGTCCGAAGCCAGCGGAAAACTGCTTGCCAATATTACCAAAGGCGTTGGTATTGTAAGGCGAAGCACTATCTTACCCATAATCCTGCACCTATTCCTACCTCATACAGCAAGTGACGAAGTCTTGCGTGTCTACCTTGATCTTGTCCACCATTCTGTACGTCTCGCACCAGAGATGATGACAGTCGATCTTCGACTCGAAGACGTCCACATCTCACGCATATTATCTATTCGAAAGAGAACAAAGATGATTGGAAATTGCTTCATCACCACAGATCCTCCCTCATGGGAATCTCCGATATGGATGTCGTGGTATAAGAAGGCCAACAACTTAGGATGCCATCTTGCCAGACTGATTCGACCTGCGACTACTATTGAAGACAATTTCCGCATTCACTACCTCAAGACATCAGTTTCAGCTCTACAGGGGCCCAAGATCCCACTTATCTCTTACAATTCTGGCCCTCTTGGTCGGAATTCGCAGGCTTTCAATCGTATTCTTACTGTTGTCCGCCCAGATTCGCTGGAGCGGGTGAATCCCAGGCCCCCAATAACGCCATCCATTACTACGGTCGGGGCGACAGAAGCTCTCTTCTCCTCTTTTATATACGACCAGATGAAGCTTTACGTCATTGGCGCCAACGTCAGCTACAGTCTGTCTCCTGCGATGCACAAAGCAGCATTAAAGGCATGCGGGTTGCCCCATACCTACGAGCCAGTGTCTTGTGCGTCGCTTCTAGGAATTAAGCATTTGATCGAGGATCCAGAGTTTGGTGGCGGCTCAATCGGCCTCCCCTTCAAAGTTGAGATCATTACCTTGACCCATTCATTGAGCAAACACGCCCGCGCAATTGGTGCTGTCAACACACTGATTCCTATCCGCTCTTTAAATGATGATGGAACAATACCATCTGGGGCTGCCTTTTTCGACAGCGTCAACCGCTCAGGTCCCATTAAGGCTCTGTATGGTGAAAACACCGACTGGATTGGCATTCGCGCATGCATTCGCCGTGGCCTATCCCCGGCCAACGCAGTCGTGTCCAGCACCTGTGGCCTGGTCATTGGAGCAGGCGGCATGGCCAGAGCTACAGTCTATGCCATGCTTCAAGTTGGCATCAAGAACATTGTCATCTACAACCGCACACCAAAGAACGCCGAAAAAATGGTGTCGCACTTTGCGCAGGTCCTTGAGAGGAAGGACCATGGCCTACTGAGCGCCGGTAGCGAGCATTCTCGCTTCCATGTCATCGAATCAATAGAAGATGCCTGGCCGGCAGAGTTCCGCCTACCTACCGTCATTGTCTCTTGTATTCCCACCCACCGCATTGGCAACGTCCCTGCCCCCGAACTTATCCTCCCCAACGAGTGGCTGGGAAGTCGAACGGGCGGTGTTGCAATTGAGTGGGGGTACAAGACATTAGATACGCCGTTCCTAGCACAATTCCGAGCAGAGTCGCATCGCGGTTGGGTCAGTATGGATGGTCTAGATATACTGCCAGAGCAGGGGTTTGCTCAGTTTGAGTTGTTTACTGGTCGGAGAGCGCCGCGTCGGCTTATGAGGAGGATGGTGTTTGAGGCATACCCCGTTGAGGAGGGCAAGTCGAATTTTAAGGAGTTACAGCCTAGGCTGCAGTCGCTTGATGAGCAGGAAACATGATAACGAATCGAGGTTTGAGTAATGTATTTGCATAGCTCATTGCTGTTGATTGCTATGGTGTCTTGTGTCATCTTGCTGTACCTTGTGCAGGCTCAATAACAAGGGCCACGTAAGATCAACTAATACGTATCATGAACTATGTTATTAACAGCAATTCACGCCCTTCTTCCTTGATACCTCCATCAACACGGGCGCGTCAAGGTGCGCTTTTGTCAATGACACTTTCACGCACACTCCGCCCATTGCTCCAGAGAGTTGGGACTACCCTAGAGCTTTGGCCTCGGTTATTACACGCGACATTCAGTAGTGTTGGATCAAAGTGTCATGACATCTCATACAAGATCGGCACTGAAATCGGCAATGCAGGTGAAAGCTGCATTTACATTGAGCCCAGGATCGGGCACAAAATATGGTCTGCTATTGTTCGTTCATCGACGTCGGATCTCGGGCACGATTTTGAAGCGACTTCCCTCCAATTCAATCGTGAAATGTTCAACTCATCCCATCGTATGTACTACCGGTGCTTCTCATATGGTTTCTATCCCTGAAAGTCTGGTAGAAGACTTACCGTGTCTTCGAGTCGATGTCCCTCAGGACTTAGGCCAGTCTCCAAACAGCGTTAGTTCTGCAACTCTCTAGCTCTCTAGCATCTGTACCTGATTGCCTTGGATGGATCACCAGACGCTTAGTTACCTACATACATTTCGTTGGGCATCTCTGATGGCTTGCTCTCTCGCTGTGGTTGATATAGACATTTGAAAGAATATCCACCGAGACAGGGATCAAGCTGAAGGCCGCGCTGGAAAAGTTAAAAGATAAATAGTCAGGAGAGCGGATCATACTATGACGTGAGACGTTCTTTGTCACTTGCAGGCCTGAATCGACTACCTATATACTCTTTAGGACAAATGTCACTTGTTTTCGTCTACAACCAGTTTATGAAAGGCATGAAGTCTTCTATGGGCTGACTAACTCTATGGCTTGACGGGTTTAACGGCTTTGACTTATTTCCTTCTTCTCCCAAGCGACTGATGTCATATTACTTACACGGGATTTGTATAGTAATCATATGTGACATTATTTAACGTCATACACCGAAAGTTTGATAGGCTGATACTACCAGCTCGTGACTTGCCATATAACCAAGTTTGGCAAAGACCAAAGTCTATCCCCACTTGAGCAAACAACGGCCGACGGTCCGAAGACCTTGCTTCTAGAATCTAGTCACGAATGCGTCATGATCATGCTGATGTCCATCACATGTGGCCCGTTGCTGGATTTGGATGCGGGGGTTGGAGTATATAAAGCCCTTGGGTAGCCAAGTTCATGACTTGAGCCTTCAAAACTCTCGGTACTTGAATCTCTCAAACCACTATATCCTCACATATAACTTGTACCTTCACGTCTGTCATCATGGCTTGCGATTGTGGATCTACCTGCGGCTGCAGCGGAGCCAGCTCCTGCTCCTGTGGCCAGAGCTGTTCTTGCAAGAACTGCGGCGTAAGTACAGAAAGACTCTCGAATGTTACGATGTCTAACGACTATGAACAGAAATAATCCACTCATTCTAAGGAACAAAGATGGCGGGTGCATGAAGGAGTTGCCGGGGCTGTGGATGTCAATGGTTCTCTATATGATAACATTCTATCAATACAAGTTTGAATGAGGTGCTATTTGAAATAATGTGCCCCAAAACACACGTGAAACGAAGGAGAATATCAAGTGGCTAACTGTTGGGCCGGGCCATCAATAGCAGGCTTCAAGGATCAAGATCCAACGATGCCTTTATCTGTTGGAAGCCAAACTCTAATAATAATTACCTTGGCCTTTCCTTTGATACCCTGCTTCGCTTCTAAGCGAAAAAATACTGACAATCCTATTGGAGCTGTTGACGCGAATAGCACTTCCAGAGGCCAGGTTAACCAAGCGCTTAAGCTTAACCGCCTGCGTTCAACTTGGCAATGGATGATCGAGATCTAGAATTCTCATCACATCCAATCTATGTTCTCTGCATTTGTTTGAGGTCTTTTTCTTATGATAAGGTCATGTGAATTTCAAGTCAAAGGCCGTAATGCCAATAATGTCAAGGCCTCTATGCAATTCAGCAGAATTGTTGAAGCTACAGATATTTGACAACATTTCAATGGTTCCAGAATAAAACGACGATCATAACATGATCTAATAAAAGGATTCTGCTATGGTCCATTAAAATGTGTCTCAGCGCGAAATTGACGCGTATTATTGGCTGTGCTCTATGCATGTTGGTTGTATGCGTTTCATCTACAGCATAAACCCTGCAATTGGGTACAGAACCGCCCAAGAAATCTGTTAGTGCCCCCCGCCATGTCCAGCGATTAGCACTAACAAGTATTGTAGCGAGCCAAGTACCGCGCCTCTCGCCTGCAGAAGGTAAGGCATTCTTAGGACTCGGGGAGCGCTTCGAGTCAATGATAAAGAGGGAAGCTGCTCTGTGCTTTCTGTGGCGTTCATCATATCATACACACAATTCATTATGGAGACGTTTTCGAGGCAGCAACACAAACACCACGATATCAGCATCACAAATAAAGATGTTTCTTCACGAAAAGCAAAACCTGGTCCTGTTCGTTCATGGTTATGGGAGACTCTTTCGTTATTGTTGGCTCTGGGCTTGTTGATAGCTACGATCGTCATCCCAGCACAGAACAACAACAGAGTCTTGAAACCATGGCCATACGACATCAGTCTGAACACGATTATTGCTATCCTTAGCACCTTTATGAGAGCCTCGATGTTGCTTGTCATTGCTGAGCTCATCGGTCAGATGGGATGGAATTCTGTGGAGAGGCCCCGTCCTGTCACCGACCTTCATCATTTTAACAATGCCAGCCGTGGCATCCTTGGAGCACTGAAACTATTCTGGACTGTTCCTCCACGGTTCACGAGCATCATAGCCGCTCTTGTCATAATCATATCTCCTGCAATCACTCCCTTTGCCCAGCAGTCCGTCAGCACAGTTCCTTGCGCAAGAACAGTCGAAGGCGCGCAGGCATCTCTACCAATCACTCATTACGTCCCTGCCTTCAACTCAACCTTTCAAACAGGTTCCGCCAGCGTTGAACTTTCAGGTGACATGAAAGTCGCCATGATGAACGGTCTTGTCAACCCTATGGGTAAGGACACAGCCATAGCTGCAACCTGCTCTACTGGAAACTGCACATTTCCGGCAAACTCCCAGGGAATAACCCATTCCTCTGTTGCCATGTGCAGTGCATGTATTGACACCTCGATGTTCATCGAGTTGAGCATTAGCAAGTTCAACAGTAGTGGAGCCTTGGGCTACGCTGGCAAAGTTTACAACTACAGTCTGCCAAATGGACAGTGGATTCAGGCTGTTACCAATAGCCAGGTCATGGTAATGTCTGGAGATTTAGAATGGGCGCTCGACACACCCAACTCTAGATTTGCTCAGTTGGCCAAAGTCGCTATTTCCAACATCACGACCCTAAGCTTCACGCAAAAGGGTTGCAACGTTACTACCAGCACGAACGCAACGTGTCCCGAGGATAGACTGACCTCAAGAGTCCCAGTGTCCCTGCGCTATCATTATGCCGTAGCAACCTCATGTGCCCTGTATCCTTGCATCAAGAAATACTACGGCAAGGTGGACAGGGGTTCGCTCATCGAGAAGGTCGTTGATGAGCAGCCCATTGATTACGATAGGTCTACCGATGACGAGGCAGGAGATCGTGTTGGCGTGCAAACGCCCTGTCTGATCGATGGCAAGGAATATAAACTTGCCAACTTTTCTCAAACCAAGGATCCCTCAGACTCAGAAACAGTTGTCCCGGTCGATGGAATCAATTATACTGTCCCGCATCAATGTGTCTACAGACTCACCTTTCGGTACCGGCAAGGGCTGAGGCGCTTCATTGAGAAAACGCTCTTCAACACCGTCTGCTTGGCCAATGAAGTCGGTGGCGCTAAAGACCAGCTGGACTGTGGCGAACAATGGTGGCTACCTCCCCTCTACAACTCAACATTTGAAGGTCTCAATGGTTCCTTTGATCTGTTCACAACCGCTATAACAAACAACTTCCGCAAGCAGGGCATACAGATAAGAGGTAGCTCCCGGGTAGAGAACGACAAGGCTTCAGGCCAAGCTACAGAGATGGCTATCTGTACTGTGTTTGATTGGCGATGGGTGCTCTTGCCGGCTGGGCTGGTGGCCATCACGATGCTGTTGTTGATAGTTGCCGTTGTGCAAGGGTTTACTAACCCTGGAATGCCAGTGTGGAAGACTTCGATTCTTCCGTTGTTATTTTACGGACCTTATGTGGTGGGTCCTACGCAGGAGACGGACTTGGATGATTTGCAGAAGGAGGCTGGGAGGGTAATAGTAAGGATTGAGCATGATGAGAGTGTTAGGCTTGGGCAGATTGATACTAGGGGGACTGAAAGTTGAAAAAGCATTCTTTTGGAAGTAAGGCGTCATAAGGATCTAATCTATATGAGCGAATACAAGGAGTTTGATAATGATCGATCAGCCAGGACCTTTGTCATCTTGATCACCTCAGATCGTAATCAGTAAGAGAATGACGCATGCACTACTAGATAATGTAGAAAAGCCTTGCCTACATGGCTGCCTTGGAAGAAATGAACATCGGACTACATACATCAAGGTAGACAAACTAGTGACTACTACTGATATTCGTCGTAGAGCCAAGGTAATATTTCGGAGCCCGAGTCTAGTCCAAGAGCTCAGGACATAAACAGGTTATCAGTCCCACAATGTCCATGTCAGTCATCGGGCAGTCCTTGATAAGTACATCGCCATAGGACAGAAGTGTTGTTAAGTGACTGCCATTAGGAGGCAGGGCAGAAATATCGGGATAGAAATCTTCAAAGATGCAATCGACAAGGTCCTGGGTAACAACTGGTCTCTCTGAAGGAGAGATTGTACTATATATGGAGGCACTGACGGCTGATAAAAGCGAGAAGATGGAAACGGTAACAGCCTTCAGCTTCATGACGCGTTGCGTGGTAGGTAAACGAGGATAGTTCAGAATGGAGGAGTTAGAGAATAGCGGGAGAATAAAGTTCGTGTAGACTTTCTCAGCAACGTAGCATGCCGACTGGAGTCACTATTCGAATAGTAATTTAACAATTCATATCCCTACAGGGTGTATTCATGACCGTCTGTCGCCAAGGATGAGTGTGCTTTCGACTTAGAGGACAGGGGGAGTGCTGCTTGTTTGTAAATGTAAATAAACGTCAGTATCCAATTTGATAGCAACAAATGCAAACTAGTAGTTGCTTCTTCACTCAATCTGGTTTGACTTGCATATTTACAGCTATACTGCTTAACAAGTTCATATTGCCAAATGGGCAGTAAGTATTACTTTACTATGAGACAAGTTTCCATTTTGTTCTTAGACAAGGGGGTTACCAACAAGAGTAACTAACAACGCACTGCAGTGGACTTTACAGGGGTCCGTGCCTGTCGTTGGCTGACAAGCCTGACTCACCAACTGTTGCCTGAAGTTCAACCCAAAAAAATGGACAAAGCATAAATGCCTTAGCTTTTTAGCCGGTAGTAGAAGTCTATTGGACAGACAGTAGGGACAGCAAAAGCTTCATGCCGCCAACATCTTTATTAATATGTGTCCCTCTCGTTTCCGTTACTTCAGTCTTCAAACTCCACCTCATATCACTGTAGCTTCCTCAACACCCACATCCACAACTCTTGGTGTCTTGGAGGCAATTGGCACAGCCAATGCGTACTGCGATAGAATTAGAAACGACCACGGCTTATTATAGAGGAAGCGGGATGCTTAGACACTCACTGTCGTCATTTTGCTCCCAGAGTGGCTTTTTCCTTTCGGCCTTATCGATTCGTTTCCAAGCTTCGCAGTAACTATTGTCCCTACACGGCACCCAAGTGCCCAGGCCAGCATGGAATTTCAGCCAACACCAATCGTAGTCGTTGCCACCACAAGCGGTCCAGCAATATCCCCTCGAGCAGCCCCATTCCCTTTTTAGAACAGAGCAAGCCCGCTTTTGTAGGATATTTTCATTGGGTGTTGTGGGTGCGGATGGTGGGAGATTAAGGCCAACAGCAGAGAGAGCCCAGAGGCTAACGAGGGCAATGTTGAGCTGCATTTTTAGGATAAAATTTATAAAGATAAGATGGTCATTTGCAGAGGTATTATAATACGGGGGATTTCCTCCTTCTTATACTTTCCAAACCTTGTTGTGAATTAGAAGAATCAACATCATGCCACTTGTAGGCCGGGATCACTATCCACATGGCTGAATGAATATGGAGTCAGTCTTGCCTCGATCGATACGCAGATATCATGACTTCAACTCTCCACATCAGTCTCCCGCAGTCAGTTCACGGAAGCGAGGAGCGATGTATCTGATCGAATGTGAGGAGTGGGAAAATCAGAGCAGAGTGGCAGGCATGCAAGCTGAACATGTTCCATGTAGGTCCAGGCCGAGGGATAAAGGTTCCCGGAAGGGGAACTGATTGCACAGAAAGGACAGTAAAGTCCAGGATTGAGTACCCACCCAGTCAGGCAGGGTAAAAAAAGACCATCTCCTCTCCGGCCCATTCTACCAGCTTCCCAGCCATTTAGACACAACACGCAAAGGGGGCCACCGATACAGTTACCTCTGAAATACCAAAACGTGTCCTAGGTATTGTTTACAGGTAATAAATTATAAGTCAGCTATTGAAATAAAGGACCTTAATATATATAATTTGACCAATAATATAAAACAGCCTAGTTTGTATAGCTACTCGTTATTAAATAAAGATAAATATAATAAATTAAATTAAACCAACTACTACTAACAGTACTATGCTGTTTTTAGAGCCAGAACAATACCATAGAGCTTGACTCTCTCGGGCATGCTATAAGTCACTGAACTTAAGCAGAAGTATTCCACTCGGTTTTCATTCTACGACCCTGATCTTCACTGAGTTCCTTGATATGATGTCAATGATGTCAAGTGTCTTGATTGACATAATTAGCTTCAAATAGCCCCGTGGAGAGCGGGTACGCGGCACCACAGCATGGATGCTCCGTATAATTGCCGAATCCGGAAATTGATCGGCCTGCGATGAGTTGATCGAAACACAGCTGCAATGAGCTGAACTGTTTTCTCCCCTTTATACTTACTTTAAATTCTCTTGTCATTGTCTTTTGAAAGATTTGAGTGAAAAATAAAATCAAGAACCATGAGCTTTGATCTATCCACGACGTATGAGCGGGCATTGCTCCGTCCGCTCGTCTTGCCTCCCATCGATCCCAATGCCACGAACGAGCCAGCGAATCTGTCCAAGGAGTCCCAATGGCGAGCTTCGACACATATATTTCGAGGAACAGATGATCGTGACGAGACTGCTGCGTGGCCACCAGCAAAATTCAACAATGATCCGTCCGGCATTCCCAACGACGAGGCATACAACATCCCATACGATCCCGCAAGCAAGAAAGCCAACAGCAGCGAATTCAAGCTGTACTCCGACTCAGAGCAGAGCAAGACATCAACCGTGCCGCCGCCTAAGCTAGTAGCCAAGCGCTACATACCAACAAACCAAGTCAATAAGCCTGGCCGGGGCGTAACTCTTCTCACACTTACAGGCATGGGTGTTCCCAAGGAGATGTTTGAGCCTATGCTCGAAGCTCTACTCCCTCGACTGCGCAAGTCTGGTGTCAAGGTTGAAGAGATCTGGGCGATAGACATGCCTCTCAGCGGACAGACAGCCAAGGCTAATCCCGTGGGATACCTATACGCCAGTGAGAAGGACATCGTCCGAGATTTACTGCTCTTCCTCACAGCATACCTTCCCGTACTATCAGGCGAAGAGCTACCGAAGTATCTTCAGCCTCGAAAACCAACAGACAAAGCTCAACAGCCTACACGGCAGAATCTTCATGTCTTTGCCCACAGCCTCGGCGCTCAAGCCACAATCCTAGCTTCCGCTCACGCACCAAGCATCTTCAGCAGTCTCATGGTCGTCGACCCAGCCATGATCCCCGCCGGCAAGATCAACGACGCCATGACAAAACTCCCCAAGGAGATATTCTGTCTCGGTCTCAAAGAGACCTTCCCCGATCGCAACGCCGTCGAGAACGCACTCCGCGAGAATAAACGTACACGAAACTGGGACTCACGCGCCATCCAAGCATTCACCCAACACGGCGTCGTCCCCAACGAAAAGGGAGGCTTCAAACTCATCGCCCATCCAAGACTTGACTGGGCTTTATGGTACGACAAGCAAACTCCAGCAGAATGTTATGATCGGTTCAAGGATATAAGCGCTCCGTTGCTTGCTATCATGCCGAAGAGGCCTTTTGCTGTGCCGGCGAAGATGTTCGAGGCTGATGTTGGGAAGTTGAGGGGGAGTGTTGATGTTAAGTGGGTTGAGGGGACGCATCAGGTTGTTTATGAGAGGATGGATGAGTGTGTTGGGTTTGTGGGGGAGTGGTTGGGAGATATTGCGGGTGAGAAGAGGGCTAAGCTGTAGAGTGATGGATAGTTCCCCGATGTAGGCATACAATAAAACTGATCGGATTCAAACGCTTGTCAATGTGTAGTCTATATGTCTAAGTCTTCTACCACTCTTCTAATCTCTTAACCTTCACATGTAACCCACCAGCAGGTCTCGCCGTAAGTCCTCCCTTAACATCAACATTCCTCTCATCCATCAACCCTCTATCTCTCAACTCAAACTTAAAACTCCCAACCCACCCCGCCACTAAACAAGCCAACTCAGCCTTCGCAAACCCCTGTCCAATACACGCCCTCGGACCCTGCAAAAACGACAGAAATCCATATTTACTCTCCGCGCCTCCATGTCCACTCTCACTCAACCATCTGTCAGGTTTAAACAAATGTGCATCGTCACCCCAGAGTTTAGAGCAGCGGTTTGTAGCCCATGGTGCTATCACGATGCGTGTGCCTTTTGGCATGAATTGGCCGAGAATGGTGGTGTCGTGGGCTGCTTCGCGGAGGGTTTGGGGGACCGGGGCGTAGGAGCGGAGAATTTCGCTGCAGACTGCTTGGAGATAGGGCATTGAGTCGATGTTTACACTTGATATGGGGGTTTCTTTTGCTTGGGTCAGGGGAGGGAGACGTTGGCGGATTTCGTGGCGCAGTCGGTCTTGGATTTCTGGGTGTTTGGCGAGGAGGTATATGCCCCATGTGAAGGCTGCACCTGTTGTATCATGGCCTGGGATTGTTAGTTGTGGTAGAAGTCTTAAATGGGAAGACATACCAGCCGCAAGCAATGTCATGGCTTGATCAATAAGGCCGTCCTCAGTGAACGTCCCAGTACGTATCGCCGCAGAGATGATATCCATATCGTCCAATTTATTGTCCTTCAGCTTCTTTTGCTTCGAAGAGATTACCTCTCTGCACGTCTCGCGTATCGATCGGGCTGCCTGGCTCATATCGGAGTTGAGTTTAATAGGTAAAGCTGTGAGAACCCAGGCCGGAACCAGACTCTCGATGAGGTGTAGCATACGTGCTTGAGCTGATGGTTGAAAGACGATATTATAAGTCTTGACCATCTCGTTCTTCGCGTCTTGTATGGCTCCAAAGTCCCTCCCGAGGCCAGCTACACCGATAAGATCGAGGGTTATTCTTGAAGACCACTCTACTACTTCCACCGTCTCAAGTCTATCAGCTGTGATTCTCTCGACCATCTCTCTGGTTTTATCCCAGAATAGTGGATACAGAGCCTTGATATTTCTCGGTGCAAAAGCGGGATTCATGCTTCTTCTCTGCAGCTTATGGGCATCTCCTTCAGAAAGGATAAGACCTATTCCTAAGAATCGCCCTGCTGTTTCTCTCAAGCTAGCAGGCTTTGGAAAAGAGTAGTTATGGGTGACGAGGACTTCGTGAAGGGCATCGGGAGATGTGACAACGATTCGTTCAGCGTTGAAGAAGCCCAGGTATCGCAAGAAACCATTGTTCGGAACTGTCCCGTTCCTATTTATCAGATTCTTGAGCCGGCTTCAATAAATTAAGAAGGGGGTATGCTTACCATTCTCTTACTGGTGAACAGTAAGGCTCGCGGTATAGCTTCATCCCATGGCCCCAGAGCCAGTGACTTCCTCCAGGTGTGGGGATGTGACGAAGTGGTGAAATGAATCGAGGGCGTATTAAGATCCCGTAAAAGCACCAGAGGATTGTCTCTAAGCACAATGTGCCTAAGAAGCCAAGCAAAAGGATTGACTTCTGGTTATCTGGGTATAGCAAGGCCAGCAGATACCCAGACAGAGTAGCGCCAGTCAGTATAATCTGCCACGTTTCTATCATGATTCATATCTCAAACGTCGAATTGTTGAATAGTCGATCTTGTGGTATCAATTTGCATCGTGATAAATACAAGGTTGTAAGGTCCCTCGCCAAGAGCACCTTAAGTAAGACCCAAAGAATTTGCCGCAGAACTAAATCTGATAAAGGAAAGCAAACAACGGACCCTTACTTGGTTTCAAATTCGTTTGCTGGCTCGTAGATCTCGATATCATTCCTTCAGCTCTGTGACGATCACTTACAAGGGACCTGTTTGATATACCCAAAAGGTTCTAGAGCCCCACAGCCGCCTTTGCCGTCTTCCCGGCGATGACGCAGTTCCACGAATAGATATCAGATCCTCGGTATGGATTAAGCAGTTTGGTATCGGTATGGTACAGGCCACAAGGGTTCCAAATTTTAAATTCCGCGATCAAATAGGTATAAGTCTTGTAATTGGATATGCTTAAAGAAAAGAGGGTATCAAGATGGACTTGATTCTGCTGATCCAAACGGATTAGCTACTCAGATAAGTAAATCATTTAACGTTTAGGGCCCTTAGGGCCTGTAAGGGTCTCTTAGTAGGTAGTTTCTCTAGATGAGGTTAGTCTTGTGCTTTGGACTTGGTTGGGTAGTGACGTAGGAGCTTATTGGTAGCCAACTAATGAGGAGCAGCAGCATTGACTACGATCTCGTTGACACAGACCTTTGAATTCAGATGAATAGCCTGACGTGGGAAAATACTCTCCAATGGGCAGAAGGAAAATCAAGTGCTTTGTCCCAAGGTTTGAGGATCCTTAGGTAAATTTAGTATATCTTCAGCAGGTCTTTAGACCAAAATCAGCACCCTGCTTTATCGTCAGAAGTTTCAAAACTTCCCAAGGACTCCTAACAGATGATAATTGCATTTCAAGTAGATGTTGTATGCGATTATCTACCATATTTACAACCCTGTCACACGACTGCAATATTAGAAAGCCATTCCAGCCAGATAAACCGCACCAATAGCCAGAGCAGCCGAAACACCCAACGAAGAGCCCATTTCCCAAGCACTATTGGGCTCAGCACTCGTAGTTGCTGCTGCTGTCTCACTGCTAGCGCTAGTGGAATCAACACCAGAAATTGAGGTCTGTGTTGCTTGAGCTTGGCTGGTTTCAGCTTTGCTTGTAGTCTCGGCTGCGCTTCTAGTGGTCTCTGCTGAAATTGAAGTTACCTTCCCATCAGAAGACTATTCCATATTAGCAGTTCATTCAAAAGTCCGTGTCTATGGGAACTGACCGTTGATCCAGTCTCAGTAGCTTGACTGGCAGAAGCCGTAACAGTCTCACAAACCCTGCTCATAACATCCCCATAGACTAACATAGTACAAGGTCAGCTCTCTATTCAAAAGATTACCCCTAGATTGAAACTCACGGTTATACGCAGATGGACCACAGATATCCCAAACGCAATCCTCCTCTCTCTCAACCCAATCAACAGAGTCATTGCACCAGCACTGAGCTACACCTTCTCTCGTACAAGACTTGTAGTTTCCGTACGTCTTGTAGCAAGCCTGAAAACATTCTGCGCGCTTTTCTTCAAGATCAAAAGCTTCAGCCCCCCCAGAAGCGGTTGGGGCGAGAGTGACGGTTGCTAGATAGTCGCTTTCGGTGTCGGCTGCAGCTGATACGCTGGCTAGACCTGAGAGGAGAGGCAAAATAAGCAAATGAGATCTCATTGTTGTCGATTAAGAGCTGATGATTGAATAATTTGACAAGTTTTAAAGGTAGGTCGGGGACATAGGGCATTTATCTAATTGCTGAGGCATATTTACTGAAAGCAGGGGGTTGTCTTGGCAGCTGAACATTAAGCCATCTTTGCACTTCACTTACCCGAGCCAACCCTTGAGAATTAGCCACGTGAGGCTCTAGCATATAAATAGCGCTAAAAAAAATGGTTCGATAAGGCAAACAAGGCATATTTCCATAGAGCCAAGAGTGTGCATTAAAGAGTCCCCGAAACCGGCTCAGCAACTTTCACTTCATCATCTCATCTTCAAGCTCGGTAAAATATGTCTAATTCTTCTTTTATCTTTTGATCATTTTAATCCTCTAAATATGCTGTCGAAACCCAGAACAAACACCCTTCATCTCACATTCATCGCTGTCCGTTAAGCTCCTTCTCAACCTGCTCCTTAACAAGCTCCCTCACAGCCTTCCAATCGTTCGAAACGTCAGAAACCCGCTTGGGCAACTTCTCGAGACCGACAAACTCCTCAGGGAGAACCTTCTCCTGGAAGTTAAAGTCCTTCCCATCCTTGAGCGCAAGCTCAACGGCACCGGCGAACTTGGCGGGGTGAGCTGTGCACAGGGAAATGTGAGGGATGTTGGCCTCGGCGCGTTGGGCAGAGCGGAGAGAGGCGGTGACGCCGATGGAGGAGTGGGGGTCGAGAACGTAGCTGAATTGCTCGTAGATGCTCTTGATGGTCTCGAGAGTTTCAGGGTCGCTGACACGTTCGCTCTCAAAGGTCTTGCGGGCGCTGTTGAGAACGTCGACGTAGACGGGGCCGAAACCGCCCTTGACCTTGAGATCCTTGAGCCAAGCAGCGACTTCTTGACCAGCTTGCTTGCGGTTGAACTCAACATCCATGCCAACAGTAGCAGCAAACTCGTAAGCCAAGAACCAAAGCAGACGCTCAAAGTTACTCGAGACCAAAATGTCCATAGCAGGACTGAGTGTCTCCTTGACACCCTCCTCATGGGCCTTGACACCATCGACCTCCAGACCGCCCTGAGCCTCGGGGCCCTTGGCAGGCTGCTTCTCGTACTTTCCGCTCTTCCAGAATCGATCAAGGATATCGTTCTCGTTAGTCGCGATAACAAGCTTGTCGACGGGGAGACCCATGCGGGTGGCGAAGTAGCCCGCGAGGATGTCGCCAAAGTTTCCGGTGGGGACGACGAAGCGCACCTTGTCGCCGACCTTGAAGGTGGAGGACTTCTTGGCGAGGGAGAAGTAGGAGTAGAAGTAGTACACGATCTGGGCGAGGATGCGGGAGAAGTTGATGGAGTTGACGGCGCCGAGCTTGAGGGAGGCGTTGGTCTCGGGGTCGCCAAAGAGGGCCTTGACGATGTCCTGGGAGTTTGTTAGCGCGGCGCGAAGGGCGTGCGAAAGGGCGTACTCACCTGGCAGTCGTCAAAGGTACCGGTAACGGCGAGGTTGTGCACATTGGCATCAGTGCACGTTGTCATCTGAAGCTCCTGAATAGGGCTGACACGGCCCTTGGGATGCAGGATAGTAACAGACACATCCTTCTTACCCCTCAAACCATGAATAGCAGCGGATCCAGTCTAGTTCACACGTCAGGATATTACCGCAATCAGACCACACACAGCATGACTCACATCACCACTGGTCGCACCAACAACAGTCAAGTGATGTCGGTCCTTACCATCCTTGCCCTCGTTCTTTCGCGCAAGGAGGTACTCGAAGAGGTTACCGAGGAACTGCAGCGCGCAGTCTTTGAAAGAGTAACTAGGGCCGTGGAAGAGTTCGAGGAGGTGCAGGTTGTCTTTGAGCTCGACGAGGGGAGTGACCTCTTGGGCGCGGAACGTAGAATAGCTTCGGTTGATGATGCCTTGTAGGTCTTCGGCGGGGATTTCGCTGCGGGAGATGTAGAGGCTGAAGATCTGGAAGGCCAATTCCTGGTACGAGAGGTCTTTCCAGCTTTGCTAGTATCGCGTTAATCGTCATCCTAATACTCTTCGCTTTCGATCGCAGCTAAGAGGTACATGGGAAGTCCGCATTGATCGCTCGTACGCACCCATTCTGTCGCGGCGGGAATCTCATGGGGGAGGAAAAGACCGCCATCAGCAGCCAGTCCCTTTAGGACAACGGTCTCGAAGGAGAGCTTCTAGAGGTCAGCGGAGTGTCAATTGGGATTGATCACAGATAGTTCGTACACCATAGTCGCCACCTCTTGTGGAGAGGTAGACTTGCGATTGCGTATGTGTCGAATCGGTGGCCATTGTTATTTTTGCTCGTTGATGCTTGGAAAATTATTCTTGGTGCCCCTCGTTGGGAAATGGGATGGGATGAGTCGCGAATGGCAGCCACCCCGCCGGAATTTTAATCGACCGGCCGGTATCGGAACCGGAGCCGGGGCCGGATGCACTAATTGAGACCTGGAGCGATGAAATAGAGTCATCATGTTTAAAAGAGTTGGGATGATTGGTTCATTATTTTCTATACTATTTTGTATATTCAGTTCGATAGACATATACAGAGTTGCGATAAGACGTCTGTTAAGGCCACTGGATTCACGATTGTGACGTAGTACATTGTCTCTTGGTGTGTTGTACCTCAACACCGTGTTGAGCAACAGGCGATGCTCACATTTATCTCAACAACATGAAATTGAAAAAACAAATTAGAAACTCAATCAGTCTCATCGACACCAGCGTTTGGATCAACAATTTTAAGCCCTTATAGTGGCTTTTGTACCAGGGGGGGGGGAAGAAAATGCAAAGCCAGCCAACTCGCCTCTCCAAGTGAAATGGCATCGTCTTGTCAGTTCGGTGACTTCTCCCCTCAGCACCAAATAATCCCTGAAGTCGATCCGCCAGCGTACCTTGACAGCAAGGCGCAGCTCGTCGTATTCCCTCTACAGGGAGTGGAAGAACGGCACAGCAGAGAGATTACGAGCTTCGCCAACCAATCAAAGCTCTTGTTTCTTGAACTAACCCATTCGCTTCTACCGCAATCTCCTACAGCATGGGTCGTTTAGAGGTCATAGGACGACAATTCAGAAGCATTTGGCGAACGCTAAAGATCATACGTTACAACTGGCTCACTCGTCGAGTCAGTCACCGGGTAATTCTGTCAAGATCCCTGTGAGATTTTCGTTTAAAGCACGGCCATCCTCCACGTCAAATCTCTCGTTAAACTTGTCACTCGTTTACAAGGTCCACTCGTTACGAACCTTCAAAATGGTCAAATCAACTCTTTTGACTGCTATTTCCCTGCTCATGCTCGCCGAGCAAGCCCTCGGATTCGGTTGTTCAACACACAGCTACACAACATGCCAAGATAAAATAGTGCATTGGTTCGACCCCGACGACGGTATGATTTGCGATCCTATCGACTGCGGCGGCGGTCGAGCTCCCCCAAAGACTGGCGTGCCTGGATGTGCCGGATATACCGGCACTGAAACCATCGGAGCCTCGTATCTCTCGTGCTGGAAACCTTCGACTACGCTTGTTGCTGCAGCGGCGGAGACGACATCGGAAACAACTGTGACGGAAACGCCTGAGCCTAGTACTGTGATCAAGGTTGAGACGAGGACTACGACGAAGCACTTCGTATCTGAATCGGCGGAACCGCTTGGATCGATTAGAGTCACGGCGGCGGCTGGATCAACTACTGTGGCTCCTGTTCTGCCATCGGGCACCAAATCGACCGAGGAGGCTGCTGCTTCTACGCCTATTGCTGCAGCTACTACTGTTGCGCCTAATGCGGCTCGAGTTATGGAGGGGTCTCTTATTGCCGTTGCTGGCGTTGCGCTTGGAGCGATCATGCTTCTTTAATCCGCTCTTTGCAGTTAATGATTGACGGGAACATATTAATGTACGGCATGACTCAAATCACGAAGTCAAGTTTTTAATGATGCCAACTCTTTGGCATGAATAATATTTAATTTTCTTCCCTCAAAAGCTCAAATCTTACTCTCCTGACCAGCTCTCATACACGCCCCATCCATTGTCAGCTTTGCAGGCTTCTAGACCAAGACCAAGGACCTCAGCTTAACGGGGAGAAGCAGCTGCCAACGCACCCGAAAGCTGCCTTACAATGGACTATCAGCATCTCCAGACTTCCATCAATGTCAAACCTTTCGACTTTGTCCCAAGTATTCGATCCAGATATTCGCCCTAACAGCGTCCTATGTAATTCCTCCAGTAACACAGCCTGATCCATCCACTTTATACGAGCGTAATCCTTCTGATATTCCATGAGCAATACCTCAATCTCGTTTCGTTGGGCCTCCAAAGCACTGGAAGTCGCCCACTACATAAATGATCAGTAACCTCGAATGACCAGAAGGTCTCTAGCCGGAGAAAATGACTAACTCTAGCGACCAGGCATGGTGGAATAAAGGTGGCACCGAGAGGTCTGTATTGGGATACCCCTTTGGCAAGAGTGATAAGTTCGTTCGTTAACGTCGATGCCTCCAAGAGTAAGACGCTATCATCAGGATACATTGCTTGAAGTATGCTGTTTAAAGCTAGTGCTGCCATGAGAAGGATCGCTTCCGTGACTTGAAGCCTGTGGATAAGCTTTTGTTGACAGTGTAAGTCTTCAGAAGAAGACTTTTGTAATCTTACACTCTCAAGATGGTGCAGTATTCTGCCATGATCGTCCTGTAGCTCTTTATCTGTGGTTTTGATTTCGTCCACATAACACAGTGGTTCGTGTATAAATCTAGGGATCCTGAGTAGTCTTTGTAATTGAAGGTATCGAGCATGAGGATCTTGATTATCATCGTACTCGTTTTGGCGGGATTGTAAGCTTAGGCGACTGGTATATTGTTCTAAGTCGATGCGTGCATTGATAAGAGTGTCGAAAAATAGAGCTACCAGTGAGATCTCTAGTAACTGATGCTCAAAGGTGCTACTCCAGCCTTTTTCTGTTGCTGTGTCCATAAACCGTGCAAGGATTTGGCCATGGCTCTTCAAGTCGTCACCTGCTTGTCCCAGCCAGCTCTTTGAGTCTATCAGGACATGCTCTCCACATAAGACCATACTTACCTGGCATATCGTCATGATGTGAAAGGCTGCAACGTCTTCGGGATTGTGCTGTCTGTCCTTCTTATCCTGAGGACGCTTAAATAGTTTCAAACTGCTGCCATACATGGCTAGAACCTGAGGTGGAACCTCTTGTGAATAATGATAAGGCAATACAGTCATCATCAGATCAACTGAAATATCGAGAGCATGGCTATGACCAAGCCTTCGCGGAATATGCCCTAGAAATTCTCCATAACAGCTGGTGCCATATCGAAGGTCAGTTATTTCCAGAGCCGCAACAAGTTTGGCTTGCAGAAGGGTTAACGAGTTCTGAGGTTTATGTATAATGGGTACCTGAGGGGACGTCTCGCGCTTTCGTGGTTTTGAGAAGCTGGTCTTAAATGGCTTGGTGAATGATACGGGCTTGAAGACATATTTCTGTTCGCCTGAGCCGACACAGGGAATTCCGAGTCGAGCACATCTTGAACAGGCTGGCTTGGCTTGGTCACACTGCTGATGTAAGTACACTCTTTGTTCCCTAGCAGGGGTTTGGATCTCTGTATTTACCTTCTTCTTCTGCTTCAGACAAGAGTTACAGCCTCGGCTTCTCGGAACACCAGGCATGATGACGAACCAAGAAATTGATATTCCAATGCAACTGAAATACTTTTGCTTTCATGTAAGTGAATTCTATTTCTTTTATGATATTACATGCCTGGCTCGTGAGGCGATATGATCTCCACCACAAATAAGACAGCGCTGGGTAAGACCATGTTGGGAATAGTGGCATGTCCTGGCGCAGATCGCGTGGTGCGTCATAACAGCGGTTTGGGTAATTCCCGCCGACCAGGACCTTGGATTTTCAATAGCCTGATAGTAAAGAACGTTAGTCCCGGAGATTGGTATTTGATACTGCATAATAGGCTGATCTGGATCTGCCATCTGATCATGGAGAAGGCAAATGTGAGATTGAAGCCGGATTTCGGGTTTATGAACGGGATTCAACTGGCTATATCTACCTTTGAGCATTCTTGATACCTTTATTTGATTCCTAATTCGATTGTGGATTATATGAGATTACTAGATATCTTGCAGTTTCAGGGACTGATCCTCATCACCGAACTCCAAGGTCTCCGATTGGTAACACAAAAAACCGGATATCGTTGGATTCTTCAAAATAAGCCCTCTCAGATTCATTCAGGTGAGTAACCTTTCGTCGCCACACCCGTAGCTTGAATAATAGGATAGGTTTGTCAGTTCATTAAGATCCTTGTGTCCTTTATCCGACACGCGATGACTTGATAGACAAACAAGATAATAACTACTTTTAATTCAACCCAAGTCTTGAGGATTAACTGGTTACATAGGAAGTAAGTTCTTCGTCGTAAACAATATGGGGTTTAAAGTCTTGCAGACTCGACGACAAGTCGGCGGTGAGGATTTAGCACTCATCTCAATGCACGGTACACAATGAACCAGCCTATCAAAAATACAGGACAGACCCCGGAGCAACTGATTCAACGAATCAAAGGATATCTCTTATAAGGAGGGTGTTGTGGCTCCCAAGAAACGAAGCGCATCATGCTTGAACCACCATGACATTACGTTTCGAACATGGAAAAAGCGCACATTAAAGCTCGTTACCAAGAACAGGGCATATATCTGAGTCAATTACGCACCTATATGATCTCAAATTTCAAACAAAGGCCCTGTTCTTCCCATGCCACAGTCCTTGAAGTAATGCCAGTTTTGATTCTTTGCCAAGTTACATCAACTTACAAAAGATGATACCCCATAGGACGCCAAGTATTTCTGAGGCATCCTCATCATCTGCTCAGGAGATAGCTCAAACAGCTGTCCTCGGTGTTTACTACCAGCTGCTCGTCCCCAGCAAGCTGAAAGTTCCGCTCACTATCAAACTGCTCCCCTGGCGAGAAAAAGAGCTCCAACAGCCTTAGTATGCGAAGCATGTCGACAAAGGAAAGTAAAGGTCAGTAGAAATTGTAATTTGTGTATTGTGGTGGCAGCTCATCGGTCTATATAGTGCAACGGGGCTCGACCGGTGTGCTCTCTATGTCGGGCGCCAAAATCCGAGTGTGTTTACCGAGCCACAGCAGATACAGACTATCGTAATAAGCACGAGGCATTTCTCGAATCACACCCCGCAGCAGTTTTGTATCGAGCTATTCAAACAAGACCACGAACTGAGGCACTCGAAATCGTCCGACAGATTCAAGCTGGTGTCGATGCTGAAACCTTGATGCGTCAACTTTCCAGCGCCGATTTACTCCTCCAAGTACAGCTCGAGCCAGAAACAAGATCTCGATATCAGTTCATCTACTCATCTCTCATGCCCACATATCTACAGACCGACGATAATCCCTTCATGAAATCTCTTACATATGAGTGGAGTACGAGAGATGACGTCGTTAGTATTCTTCTCCGGTTTTTACCGAAACAGACTTGGGATACAAGGCACAGTATTTGAGACCTCATCATGCAGCAACCATCGTCGACTCAAGACTGGACGAAATAGTGCATTCGAGATCGACTACTGTGAACATTAGCGATGGTACTATGAAGGAGCTTATGCGCGCTTATTTCCTTCAAGAATATGACTGGTTCACGTTCTTGAATAAGGATTATTTCTTAGATGATATGATCAGTTGATCTAAGACATTTTGTTCATCACTTCTGGTCAACGCTGTTTTAGCAGTTGGCTGCGTATGTTCCCCAACTCTACCATGTACATCATGCTAATGAGCGGCCAGCAATGTCGAAACTATGTATCCGAGCCGGCAGAGTATTGGAATCCGAACAGTCTTGGGTATAAATTCCTTGAAGAAGCCAGAAGGCTATGGATAGTTGAGGTGACGCATAACAGAAGTTTGACAACGTTACAAGCAGCTCTAGTCTTGAACACCATTGTCAATACGTTTGATATAAATCCTTTGTCATCTGCATTTCTCGTACGGTCAATAGAAATAGCGCATGAGTTGGGGTTATTCGAACCAATGACATACATCATGAACAAGAAGTTGAGAAACTCATAGGACCTTACAGGTTGGTCTTTGTTTCACTGGCAATGGTAAGACTCTCCTCTTCTGCCCGATTTAGAGCTAACAAAATAGTACATTAAGTTACCAATTTATGACACAGCCGTTGCTGAAAACACCACCAAAAACTCCACTTCCCGACCCTGACCGAGATCCAGACTGGTTTGGTGAAATTTGGCTGAAATACCCTTCGAGTTCAACACTGGTGCCGCTGAAGATTGGCTTAGTCTTTAAAGCAAAGATGACCTTTAGTGTCGTTCTAAACGAGGCCATGTTAGAAGTTGAAAAAGATTCAACTGATTCTTACTTGCGCCAAAATGGGGGTAAAACAATCATTGAGATCACACAAAGGTGGGATACATGGTATAAATCGATGCCAGAACCACTGTCACCAACGAATATGGTGTCGCCTTCACAACTTAAAATACAGTACGTTGTACATACTCCACCCAGGCCCAAGACTTTGAGGCAGAAGTTGAGCTCACAAGTGTAGAATCTTCCTAGTCTCCATTATTGACATGTCGTTATTCAACTTTTCGAAATTCTCGCACCGGTAGGGCAGAGACAAGCCCAAGCCCCAAGTCTTTCCATCGAAGAAGAAGTGCTCCGGATGACTCTCTCGAGATACCGAGGCTACTTGGAGACTATTCTACGGATTCACTATCTTCGACATAGCTTCCAATACGGAAAAATGATGTTGACACGCTTTCTCGCAATGCTAGCATTTCTATCTCTCAACAAAATCGAATCCTTGACAACATTCACCGAGCCATGACATATCATAACGGGATCTGGATTAGATGTCGGAGACACAGATCCCAAAGAAGCAAGGGCTACGCTTTTGATAGCACAGAAAGGCCTCAGTGACTAAGGAAGAGGCTATTACCTACCGAAGACATTATTGCGGAACGTTCTTGCGCATATGATGGCGAGTGATGCTACAATTCTTCAGAGCTTCATAACGATTCCGACTGAAGGGCCGGAGAAGACGCAGGAGCGGAAGATGTACATGGAGAGTCACTGCCCACAGGATATTCTGCGTATAGCGAATGATCCAAGTAAGAAGCCGAATGGAAACCGGATACGGGAATTTTCGATGTTGACGCTTGGAGGGGGATCTGGGCGTTCGATTTTAGGGATGATATCTGGACGGCGGAAAAGCTAAGCTGAGTGTTGTCATGAAAACGGACTAGATGATACGGGAAATATTAAGACTTTCTTATATATATCTCAGGGTTCGTGGATCTTATCAAAGTGTAACATTCGGGATATGTATTTGATGCAGTCTTCAGTTGATACGGATTATCTACACCCTGGTTACCATTCTGGTCTTGGTCGCTGGCCAGACCCCGGTCATTAGACATATAAAATGGCTGCCACTACCCAGCTCTAATTCGGTACAATTGCATCGTTTATACATTTTGCCAAAGCTCATCACTTAGCCTTCCATTTCCATCCCTACCATAGTCAACAATGACACCCTGCACGATCTCCAGCGGATCTGTCTCTTGGCTACAAGGGCTTCGATGCATTGGCACCCTCCTCATATATTTCCATCATCATCGGCAATTCCCATGAGACGATGTTGATGCCATCACCCTCAAGCGCTCCGTTGGATACAGAGGGAGGTATGAGCCAGCTACGATGCCCATTTTTCGCCTACTGTTTAGTGGAGGACACTTTGCAGTCGCTGTCTTTTTCGTTGCTTCGGAATACGCACTGTCGGCGACTCCCTTGCGGCTGATACAGGCGGCAATATTCGGGCAGTTGGGAGAGATGATTGCCTTAGGCTCGGTTATCTATTGGATAAGTTTCCATGTCAATGGGACAGGGCATACAGGGACACGATATGCAGGACTTCCTGTGAGGTCTGGAAAGAAGATGGAAATGAACATACGGCCATGGCATCTTTCATGGACGCCCCCTAATAATGAGGAATAGAGTATGATATATTTGAGTAGATACGTGAATGGATCGAGTAGTTGGACTTATAAGTGACCGAGAATAGTGCGACACTAAAATAACATGTCAATCTACCCTTGATGTAGTTCCTCGTAAAACGCCACGTGTGCGAAGTTGCAATAAATAAGGCAGAGCAGAAGCGCGGTCCTTGGATGGCAAATCACTGGAACATTACTGTGAGTTCGATGCCTCTCGAAGACATCACCTATTTGCCTCATAAGGAAAAAAAGGTATCATTACTGGTCACATTACCCCGCTTTCTCTCGATCACATAGATACTATGCCTTGTCTACTACCTTTCCCAAGTACTTAAAGCTCTAGTCCTCGTGGAAACAATCATCGTTTACATATTCATACTTTTCCACCACTATTAACCTCAATATGGGATCTAAATCACTTCCCCAGCCTCTCCCAAAACTTATCCCAGCTGATCAGATTATTCCAACCATGAAAAGCATCATCGACCAATACCAAACCGTACGGGAAGGCATCATTCAAGATGTGAGCCCGCAAACCGCCACCGATGGCAACGTCGTTCAGCCCCTTATCAATACTGATAACTCAACTCAAGGGGACATTGGTATCATTGCCATGCTCCGGTATGCGTCACTTGATCAAGCATCTCGACAAGCCTCCGAAGAGGCCTGTACCCTCATCAACGGAGACCAAGTGGCCTTTACCGCAAGATCAGACTTCTGGCGCCTGATCAAAGCAGTCAAAGAAGGAACTAACGAGCAATCCCTTCATTTCGAAGCTCGGAGGTACCTCAACAAGATGCTTCTGGAGTTCGAGCAGTTTGGACACGCCACTTTGCAGCCTGAGCAGATCAAACAGTATATGGAGAGAAGAAATCGCATCGACAGCATGCGACGGGAATACAACCAGAGAATCCGCGACGATAGCGGAGGTCTATGGTTTTCTGTTGATGATCTTGCAGGCGTACCCCAGCATGACATAGATCGCTTCGAGAAGCACTCAGAGAACCACGATATGCGATTCGTTCGCTTTTTAGTAGCAGACTCCTTGGCCATATACCGAAGCGCCTCAAAACCCGCCACGCGCAAGAGAATGTATGTCGGCGATGCAAATAATTTGAGTCAGAATGCCCAACTTTTCAAGCAGATTGTTGTGGAAAGGGACTTGAACGCTCGACTTTTGGGTTACGAAAGTCATGCAGCCTATCGACTAAAGAAGAGATCGATGAAGACTCCAGACAGAGTTGAGGAGTTTCTGACAGACTTAGAAACTAAGCTGATGGCTCGAGGCAAACGAGATATGAAGTCACTGGTGGAGCTAAAGAAGCAGCACGAAGCTGAAAACTCCAGCGACGAAGGCTTCGATGATGACACGATGTTTCCATGGGATTATTGGTATTACGCTCGTATGGCCCAGCAACGTCGACATCTCAATCAGGATAGCATGTCAGAGTATTTTCCCGTCCAACATGTCATCAAGGTAATGTTGGAAATGTTTTCTGAGTTCCTGAAAATCCAGTTTCGTCCCATATCTCCAGATCAACTCAAAGGCTCCGCATGGCATCAAGACGTACAGGCTTGGGCCGTATGGGAGAATGAGAGAGCTTCAGAGGGTCAATTCATAGGTTACCTTTACATGGACCTCCTCTCCCGAGAGAACAATTACAAGGGCAACCAGAACGTCAACCTACAATGTGTAAGTGCTTCCGATGCCAAGGAAATCATGTGTGCCATATTAACATTCTTACCAACAGGGCTACCTCAAAGAAGACGGCACACGAGTGTGTCCAGCGACAATTTTAATGTGTTCCTTTCCACGCTCCACTACACGAGGACTGATCCGCAGCCGAAGGAGAAATGGCAGCGGGAACATCCAGGAGAGGAGCTTCCTCCAGCACAAATACCCGATGACATGATTCAGAGATTGACTCAAGGCCGGCAGGTGACTCGATCATTGTGGTTTCTTCGTCAGATGTGAGTCTCATTATCTTGTAAGCTCCTTGGCTGATTGCAATTCAAATACAGGGTATATGCACGCTTCGATATGGCCGTACACCATCCCAGAAGTCACGCCGAGCTTCTAAAGATGAATTTCACAAAGATCTACTATGATCTCATGGAGAAGCTATGGCTTGTTCGTGCACCGGAGCCAGACGACCAGGGATATCCACTCGCCGATCTGGGCCATCTGGTCTCTGGCTACGATGCAGGCTATTACTCCTACCTGAGGCAAGTCGCCTATGTGTTCCCATTTAGAGCAATTACTCATAAAGAATTCTCAGTGCTCACGTGTTTGCGGCAGAGCTCTTTGAGTCTACATTCCGTGAGGATCCAAGGAGCGTATCAGCTTGGGACAGATACAGAAAGGGAATTCTTGAGTTTGGCGGAAGTCGAGATGAGTTGGGGTTGCTGCAAGAGTACTTGGGACACACTCCTACCGCTGAGGCGTTGCTTCGTGATATCTTAGAATAGGAAAGCTGAGTGCCGAGAATACATGTCTTTTCAAAGTCATGAAGGAAAGGCGAAACACGCCTGTACTTAGGGTATTTCCGCTATATCTGTTAATCTATGAAGAAGGTTTTATGATATATCTCGTACTGATCAGGATGGTCGGGGCGGTCTCTTGACTTGAAAGCCTTTCTCCTGAACCTTTGGCCTGGGCTTGGTAAACGCGTTTGTAAGTCCAGCCACCAGGCTGTTTTTCAATTGACTCCTCCCCGCTTCATCATGTCTTGTTCCTGACAAGGGCCCTACATTCGTATCTGCGTCAGGAGCTGGCATTGATGAGACAAACACTCTCCCCTCATCATTTCCATAGAACCTGTCAGACTCGCGGAAAGAGTAGTCGATGCCTGGCTGTAATGCTACTTCCGACAGAGCCAGATCTATGCTAAAGTGCCCTGTGCTAGGACTGCTGTTATCAGTTATTGGTGATCTTGGAATTGTTGAAGCAGTCGCTGGTAGAGGTGCGTGATAAGCAGGGCTTGTTGCTCCTGACCTCGGCGGTCTGAACAGCGTGGATGGATCTGGTTGAAAGTCTCGTCTAGACGGTTCTCTGCTCGGGGCCTGGCGATATTCAAGGAGATCTACTGTTGAATGTGTTTCAAGAAAATTCATATGAAAAGACTGTGGAAATGTGTTAGCGATGTTCAGAATTTTGGGAGGTTATTTGCAGGGACTTACATTGCTTGAGTCCGACTCTCCGCCTGTGGAGTGAGATGAAGAGTTCTGATCGACAGTTCTACCTCTAAATATTGTCTGATACAACTTCCAGGTGTGGTTGATCAGAAATCTTGTCAGGATGACCAGTCCATGGAGAGCCAATACCACATAACCGACCGACTGCCTCGTGGCTTCGGTGATAGGCATATCAAATACACTGATAAGAAACAAGATGATCAATCGCATGGCCGATATGTACATTGCAGTTAATGATTTTATCCGCATGCTTCGTCTTGAATTTAGGTGTGAAACAATGATGAAAGCTTCGCAAGCAATTAACATGAAGAGCTGAGCAAGAGGAAAGTCTTGAAGACTCCCAACGCCAATTGCCTGTAAAAGCGGCATCATATGGGGTATATGACGAGAAAGTAGTCGCCATAGCGTATGGAAATCCACACTAGGGTTTAGCCGGCTGGCTCGCGGTGGTTTCAGTTGGTCGCCTGCTTCGTCGTCCAGCACTCGGACGAGAAAGTGCCCGGCTGCAAGTATTATGAGTAACATTACGACAGCTAAGCCAATGCGGTAGTTTGGCAAGTAGCCGACAAGAATAAGATCGTATGAGATGTAAGAGAGTAAAGGCACACTGAAGAAGCAAAGTGCCACGCCAATAGTTGTCGAGGCAGCCTTCTGGAGTACCGAAAGAAAAGGGAGGGAATGCACCGAGTTTGAATGAAAGAAGGTCCAGAATGAGATTAATAAGAGAAAAAACATTGGTGAAATCAAAATTATCAAGTTTATCAGGGAGTTCGCCAAGGTATTGAGCATGTTTGGGTAACGAAGCATCTGCGTCATGAAACCAAGTCCATAAGAAGCATTGCTGGTGTACATACCACCAGTCGGACCCTCATACATGTATCCACTGCTGAACGGACCTGACCAGTATAGCAAAGAGGCCCAGGAGAGTTTGCTCACTGCAGGAACAAAGAATCCAGGATATTCAATGGTCATTGAGGCCGTTATGAAAGCGAACTGCAGGTAGCGAAGGTAGCTCGTTATTTCTAGAACGACTGACCAGAATGAACTAGCATTGGGGCCATGGGCGTAGGTGAGACTGCTCTGGTTCACTCGCCATGATGAGAGAGCGACGATGATCAGAATGGCAAGCGGCACGAATGTCAGAACTGCTGATATACTATCGTCCAAGTCTGGTGTGATTTTTGCTTTGCCGCAGTCTAATTCTTGGCCATCGGCTTGTCTGAAGCGGAACGTTGACGCAAGAGTTTGAAATTCATGTGTGCTTTGAAAGCTGTAAAACAGATGATAGGAGCTAAAACGCGTCTTTTCCATTCTGTGCGTCCAATTAGAATCCTGCCCAGCTCTTGAGACACAGGTCTATACTTACGGAGTCAAAACATCAGTGATAGGTAAAGGACAGTTACTTGAGAAATTCTCCAGCTTCCCAACTGAGTGGCCAAGGACTTGAAAATCAATCGAGTTTTTCAGTGAAGAAACAGCAATATCTTCACAACTCATGAGCGATGCGTTATGGACCGCGAGGATATTCAACTCCAAGCTCGCGGACCGACTCTCTGCATCAATATTCCATGATCCTCGAAAGCTGTCAATCCAAAAGTGATTGGTCTCAATGGAACCTATGCCTTGATATCCACGGCTGCATGGATACTTTCGAATCCAAGGCTTACTCTCCCAGATCGGCTCAGCTGAAGCCGGTAGCGTCTCGCCCAGTAAAGCGAGCAAGAGACACGACCTAAAGATGCTGCGGGAGATATTCGAATGCATAGCGAACAACCATGGCTACTCTCATAAGCAGATACTACAGTTTGACGAAGGGCCATAAGCTGAGAAAAAGTTGGTTTGCTTTCTTTAATAAGCAGACGTCGCGTCAAAGTTTTGGGTCCCATAAAAGGGGCTATCTTCAGCCAATGGTGAAGTGCGAAACATGAAAAGCTTGTTCTATTTTTAGGTCTCTGACGGCCATAAGTCGGATATAGTGAACCTTGCCACTAGAAGGTCCTAATAAGCTGTAGAAAATGATACCTAAAGGTGCTAACAATTTTAAGTAAGAAAGGGATACAGTTATTTAAGATGTTCAGATTGGTGTGGACAGGGAGCAATGAACACCTTCTTGAAGTTAGACGCGTGACTTTGGGTAATAGGGTTCGGTAATTGGTTATATCAGGCTTTGACGCAGCAATGCAAGACTTTCTCAGATTGGACGAGACAGAAGGACCTTTCGCATAGCTTAATAACATGAGCACCTGTCAACAACTTTTTCAATCTTAGCGTGCATCCTGGTTCTGCAAATGAGGAGTTGTGAACTCTGCTGGTGGACTAATATGAGCTGTCCGTGATGCTGCAGTTGCAATCCAGCTGCGTTCCCTGTCACAGATAATACTGTATGTTATGATACAAGAATCTGTAGAAGAGTATTGCAGCGTCTACCTGAATAGTCTTTTCATAGTCAGTGGTTCTGCAGGGGATGCTGGGTGCTCTTGCTAGTCTTGCAGGCATGCAATCCACCATCTAACCACACAAAGATAACTTAGTATCCCACTCTTCGAAGTTCTCTTCACTGGTCTCATCCCCTATTTTCGCCTCTTGAAGTACAGTCTTATTACACGTGCTCCAGAACCCCCATAGCACCGCTTACGGCGTTCAAGTGGCGACGCAATTCTAGTTCGTCAAGATGTATGATCTCCCAGAGGCTCAGAAAATGCTCAGCCTATCTGTATGCGGAAGAAACGCGAACCGCTGTATGTCTGCAGCATTATATTCCCAAGCTTATACTATATCTCACAGGCTATCAAAAGTCCACGCCATCGGCGCAATGACCGCACCAGGCACAGTCTTTGTCGCAAAGGCTCCAGTCTTCGTCGTCAAGACCCGACACGTATGGCTTCCCGTATTCATTAACCCTTAGCTGTGGCACTTCCGGACCGGTTCCACGGGTCAACTTCGTCCCAAATCGCCCTTTTCCCTTCTTCCCATTATGTTTGATCGACTCTCCGGCTCTCACGAATTGGATGGGTGGATAACGAGAAGAAAACGGCAGAGGGCGATTATTTGACGGCTGCTTAAAAAAATAATTGATGATGATTAGCAAAGATGAACTTTAGCAGGATGGTACTGGATCTTACATTACTGACTTGGCTTCTGGATAAGCTATGATCGCTCGACCCAGCTGGCTCCGCGCTTTGTCGATGTTTCGGCGAGTCCCGCTTGTGCTGGGCCAAGGCGCTTTCGCCCTTGACGCTCTTCCCACATTCGCAAACTACGTTATCCATGATTAGATTTGAGGCCGTGGTTAGTTGTGGGCTAGAAGTGTTATTTGCAGTTGAGTCTTGTGACTGAGAGCTTATTCCGGCAGAGAGAACCTAGTATGGACAGGACAGCAGCGGGGTGTCTTGCGCTCGATTGGCGAAGCAGTGGGTAAGCCTCTTTCGGAGGGTGTTGGTCATTGTACATAAGCGTTGACGAATAGGCGCCAGGCATCTTCGACGTATGAGAACCCCGCTCGACTTCTCGATGCTGCCCAACCAAGCCCGACGTTTGCCCATGCTGAACTCGGATCCTGTAGTTAAACCCTCTTGAGGTATACTGAATCTATTTGAGTTCTATAGAGATACAAGGTCTGGCTTGACTAACAACCCGCTATTCGAGAGGGCTGGGTTCTCAAGTATCACAGCCTCACTTTTTGTGGCTGCGCTCGAGATCATCAGAGGCTCAGCTTGTACTACTCCCCTGTGGCAAATAACGTTATACAATAAGGAGAAAGCCACCGACACAGTCATCAAGACATTTCATAACATAGGTGTACATTAATACTAATAGGTACGGTGTCAGGGTGTATGTGATAAAGAATAATAGTATAAAGAAGCTATCTACTCTCCAAGGTGAAACAGCCTCTCATATAAAGCTATCTATTGCGTTGGGGAGCAATGCGAAAGAAGAATGTGATCGAATGGGAGGTGAAGGTGGAAACAAGACGCTTTACCGTAGTAAATATGATCAACATAAGTGTGCAACTCTGTCGATACAAGTCATTCGAGCTCCAACTTTAGGTTCCTCATACCTAAGCAACAAGGTACTTGCTCAGAAGAAGGTCAGAACAACACTGCCAGGAGCTGTTTCTGTTTGCCAAGTCTCGGAGACATCAAGACCAGGTGCAGCGTAACTTGCTCCGCCACCGCCGGGAGAGCCTGCTATTTCACCACTATAAACCGTGGAATCAGCTCCGTATGCGGTCTCGTTCTGATGCCATCCACTAGCACCACCACCTCCTCCAAAGTAGCCGCCGCCACCACCTCCGCCTCCTCCTGCAAGGCCTATATAATTAGAAGTACCGCCATCACCTCCATTCTGACCGTTTCCTGGCTGACCTGCAGCGAAGCCGAGATAGACTCCAGAGATGTAATCACCTGCAGCACCGGGACCAGAGGTAGTACCCGCTTTGCCTCCACCCATGGTAAGCATAGTCGCAATTCCACTGCCCGGCTTGAGGTATTGATTGATGGATAAGTCCCAGCCGTCGGAGCCCGGAACACCAGTGATACTCCCACCCCTACTTACATTCACAAAGTCAGACCTGTAAGAGTAGTATCGTTGGTCGCCTGACAAGTGCCACACATAGGCTGAGTAGCAGCCTCCTCCACCACCAGCGACGACAACCAAGTCTCCCCCGACGAAGAGTGCTGATCCTGCGCCGCCAGTTCCACCATTTTGAGTGGCATTGCCACCGTTACCATATCCCTGTCCAGGGTACCCTATTCCTGTACCAGAGCCTAAGCCTTGGCCTCCAGCTATAGCCTGGATTGACTGCCCCGGTACAACTGGCATGGAGCCTTGCAAGATAGCTCCATTGCCCCCTGAACCAACAACTCTTGGGTTACCGGAACCACCAGTGACACTGAATACCATGCTCGTGGCACAGGCGGGTACTTGGAAGCTGGCCGATCCTGACGAGTTAAGGGTTGCGTTAACTGTAGTTTTCGCTGATACCAAAGAGCACTCAGAAGTAGCAGTTGCAGTACCACCACTGGTTGCTAAGCTGGTAGTCAGATCAGTTGTAGTAGCCTCAGAGGTAAAAGTGGTTTGCTGAGAAGTAGTCGAAGTAATCACAACAGAAGTCCCTTCACTGGTTACTGGAAGGGTAGCCAGATCAGTTGTACTAAGATCAGAAGCAACAGTAGTTTGCTGAGGAGTAGTATAAGTGACGACGGTAATAGTACCGCCGCTGGTTGTAGGGAGGGTAGTAAGCCCAGTTGTACTAGCCTCAGAAGTAACGGTAGTTCGCGGAGGAGTAGTATATGTGACGATAGTTGTGATGCCGCCGCTTGTTGCTGGAAGTGTTGTCAATCCAGTGGTTGATGCAGTTAACGTCTCAGTGGTAAGTCCACCAGTCCCAGGGGGTGTTATAAATGTGATGATAGTGGTAGTCCCGCCTGAGGTAGCAGGCAAGGTAGTGAGACCAGTAGTGGAAGCTGTGGAGGTCTCAGTGGTAAGACCACCGCCGGGGGTGACATAGGTGATAATAGTGGTAGTGCCACCTTCAGTAGCAGGAAGAGTAGTTAGACCAGTGGTAGAAGCAGTTGAAGTCTCAGTTGTGAGGCCACCTCCGGGGAGTGTCACAAATGTAACGATAGTTGTAGTGCCGCCGCTTGTTGCCGGAAGAGTAGTTAGACCAGTAGTAAAAGCAGTTGAAGTCTCAGTGGTAAAGCTACCTCCGGTGGTGGTATACGTGATAACAGTAGTGGTACCACCACTTGTTGCGGGGAGTGTTGTTAGACCAGTAGTAGAAGCGATTGAAGTTAAGGTAGTTAAGCCGCCAGTTTCGACTGAAGATGGCGTAACATACGTGACAATAGTTGTAGTGCCACCACTCGTCGCGGGGAGTGTTGTTAGACCAGTAGTAGAAGCGATTGAAGTCAAGGTAGTTAAGCCGCCAGTTTCGACTGAAGATGGCGTAACATACGTGACAATAGTTGTAGTGCCACCACTCGTCGCGGGAAGTGTTGTCAGACCAGTGGTTGATGCAGTTGAAGTCTCAGTGGTAAGGCCACCTCCGGTGGTGATATACGTGATAACAGTAGTGGTACCACCACTCGTCGCGGGGAGTGTTACCAAGCCAGTGGTTGATGCAGTTGAGGTCACAGTGGTGAGGCCACCGCCTGGGGTTGTATACGTAACAACTGTAGTAGTGCCGCCTGAGGTAGCAGGTAAGGTAGTTAGACCAGTAGTGGTACCCTGGCTAGTGACTGTAGTAAGACCTCCTGCTGGCGCTGATGTTGTATAGGTCCCAGTAGTAGTTGGTCCACCACTAGAGACAGGCAATGTGGCTAGACTAGTTGCTGTTCCTGCCGTCGTAGTTGCAGTAACCAGGGAAGGTCCTGTCGCAGTGGTAATGACAGTAGTAGTACCACCGCTAGTCGCAGGCAGGGTAGTAATGCCAGTTGCGGTACCAGTAGTCGTGATTGTAGTAACCAGCCCGCTGGCAGGTGAGGATGTGGCTGGGGGAATAATCACTGTGGCTGTGCAGTCGCTACATCCCGATGTAGGGTTGATAGTCGTGGTGCTTGACAGTGTGCCAGTTACGGTCACCGTTTTCTGGCCCGGACAGGTAAAGACTGTAGTCTTACCTCCTGATGAAGCTGGGGGGACTGTAGTGATCCAAGGGGCAGTTCCGCTAACAGTAACAGTAACGCATTCATTGCATGCAGGAGCTGTTACAGTCTTGCGCCCGGAACAGGTAAAGACTGTAGTCCTTCCTCCGGCCGAAGCAGGTGGGACTGTAGTGACATAAGGAACGGGACCGGTAGTAGTGATAGTAATACAGTTGATGCAGGGACTTGGGGCTCCGGGAGAGGTAGGTGAACCAGGGTTATACTGCTGAGGAACTAGAGTCTGGGCAGACCATGAGCTATCCGTATAAGTGCGCGTAATAGTCATGGTAGATGTTTTACCATCATGCACAATGGCATAAGGCTGGAGTACTACATCGGTCCTATCGCCTTTGCAAGCTTCTGGCGCAGGAGCAGCGAAAACGCTGCCCACAAGGCCTAAAGCCACACTTATAGTGAGACGCATGGCTTGAGCGCTATAGCGGAAACGAGTGAATGTTAAGAAGCGCAGCAGTAGAGGCGTAAGGAATGAATGAGTGAGTGAGTGAATGAATGAATGTATGAAAAGAGTGGGATGATGTTTGAGATTTTCATTCACTCTTCTCTTTCTTATAAATCTCGTCATTACTTTCAACAAGATGTCTCCATCGTCTAAAGCCAGGTGAGGATCAGTCATAGTCCCCTTTCGCGGCAGGGTCACAGGGCAACATCGGCTGAGGCTGGATCCTGGTAGACCAGCTGCTAAATGTAGTAAGTCTGAACCCACCTTGGGTTCGAGGTTGAGGCTACGGACTAGCGCACGGGATGTAATAGGGGTATCGTAACATGCGCCTCTCTAGTACAGTCCACATCGCTTGTGGAATAAGAAAATTATTACACGAAACCAAGTACTTGACTACGTGCCGCTTTGTCTATCTGTAATATCTGTGGCTTACATGTGGATCAGAGAATCCCAATTATTGAACTTTGTTGCTGGCCCACCCTGCGTTGTATCGCGGGCATATCTGTGTTGTTGCTTTAGTTCGGAGAATAAATCATAAGTCCAATGTATGAGAAGCTTTAAGGGCTGCGGTGCTGTTTCTTAGCTTGGGGGACAAATAATATAGCTAATCCCCTTGAGTATCAGGGGGGATTTCCCATTCTGACACATATAGGTACTCTGATAAAGAGACATGCAGTAAGAAATCGACTATGAAGTTCACGTGACAGGGAACTATAATATAACAGCCTAGTTATTGGCCTTTACTGAATCAAATCCTCAAACTTTACACTCGTTTATACCCCCTGATATCAAGCAGACACTATGAAACATTCGTCTGTCTTTTTTTTCTGTTCGCTCCTTTACGGAGTAGCTGCAAGCAGTGAGCTCTCTTCAGACTGCGTCTCGACACATCTTCTCTCTGTCATCACCACCTATTCTTCTGCGCCTGTTCCAACTGAACTGGCGCCTGAAGCAACGGCTGTGGCCCCCGCTCCTGGTGCAAACAAGGCAGCAGGATCTGGATCTGGATCTGGATCTGGATCTGGCTCAGAGCCTGAGTCTGTTTCTGGCCAGGTCAATCCCAGCAACGCCAGCCCTGCATCGGTTGAGCCAAATTCCCCCAGCGTCGGCGTTTTGTCAATCAAAGGCTCGGGTTATGTGAACCCGACTGACACCGTCCCCACGCCATCCTCGTCTGCTCGTCCCGATTACGTGTCTGGGGTCCCCGACAACATTGTTAGCAACATTAGTAGAGCTATGTGTCTGGCGGGCTCAATTAGTTTGATCGTTCACTTGGCCGGTTTAGTCTGATTGAATTACCAGCTGTGTGTTGGGCGTGACAGCCTTGAAACCAGTCAAAGATAGCTACCTAGCTTACTGAACCAACGGACAATAGCGATGACCAATCAGCGGTCTTGGTCATAACGCGGCTCTATTCTTGTATTTTCCTTCTTGTACTGTCTTTATACTACAGTTCTCTGTATTTTAAAGAATTTAAATCTAAAACCATTACTCTTGTACGGAATGAATCTGATAATGTAGTATTGTCTGCTGCCTTATGTGTAGTGTTCTTCATCGAGAGTTTTGGTTTACCAATTGATAGACTGGCAGGCAGCCTTGAAGATGTGCTGCAAATAGCTGGTACAGGCTGTTCGAATACGACCTCTTTTTTTTTATAACCTCAGCTTCTATTGAAAAGCTCGTCTGATAAATGTTACAATAAAAACGCCAGAGTTTACAGTGTGTCTCATTTCATCTTGGCTGAATATTCGCCACTTTGATAGTGGATCGTTTGATATGGATTCAAAAGGACCTGCAGACATGAAGTTTAAATTACCTAACCAATGATATGGACTACATGGTGACGCTTGGGTGTTTTGCCAGCTGAAACTAGCACTGTTTTGAATCTCGGCTCAGGCAGAAGGATCGATAGGCGCCTGGTTCTTACTTCTTCGGTATCGACAGTAACCCATGAGCCTGATTGGGACAAAAGTATGACATCAAATGAAGAAGGTGTAAGCCCCCCCTGCCCGCTAGCCTACACCAAAACCAGTCTAGTTGGTCTCTTATTCACTATTTTAGGCTGCTCTAGTCTAAAAGTGGACATCTTCCCCTTGATAGTAATAGCGTGCCATGGCCCATCCGGAGCCGAGTCGTAGATCATATGGGGTAAGTTCGGAGTTGACGGCGGACAGTGATACCCTCAACAGATCTCCGTCGCCTGATTGGCTACCTACTAATTCTCCCACGCTACAAGTGATGCTTGTGGTCGTTCGGCATTGTGTTTCGGGTGGCGTCGTTGTGGAGACGGACCAAATGGGTCTTCTTTTCTCCCGTCGGTGCAAAGTTCGCTGGCCGTTGATTATAGGCCCAACAAGATTCAACAATGTTAGTCTCTGTCAAGAAGAAAGAATCGATGGTGGTTACTTGCCTAGATGGTAGCAGATATTGCGTCACTGAATCTTGTGCACAAGTGCAATGTGTGTTCTAACAAGTGGTATTGAGAGTTGGTCTAGCTGAGAGGTGACACTGACCCCCGGTGTTGCCTCCGTGTGACACCGCCTCTCGGTAAGAGGCTTGATCCTTATGAGGCAGTACACCTTGGACTAACCCTTCGGCATAGCATCGGAAATCGGCGGTTCGTGGTTTCTTCTGTGAACCAATACTGTTGTTTGGCACGTGGCTGCTGGGGACATAATGACGGCCAATTCCTTGTGATATAGTTTCGCGTATTAAGCTGATGAGCCACTGACGTTATCCCGTGGATCAAATATAGCAAGGGTTTCGGAATCAGAGCGGTACTGTAACAGTTACCTAGTTTGAGTGAGCTTGCAGTTACTCTAGCTCAGTGGCTGTTTCAATGTGGGTGTAAGCGCCCCTTGTTTGCACCTGGGTTTCCTGAGTGAGCTTAGTGTCCTGAAGAGTTTTGTCACCCTCCCGACTACATGCGCTAAGCTTGGATCCAGAGATTGAAGAGAAATTACTGGAGCAGCAGCGTTGTTGAAGAAGCAATGATTCAAACAATTTTAGAGTAGCTCGAACTTGATGAATACCTCTGGAATAGGTCGTCCTCACTCATGGATCAGGAAATGCCACATGTTTGGAGCGACTCAATGCTTCAAATGCACATGATCCAGGTTATTCAGAGGTTCAATCAAAGGTTTAATCAAGGGATATTAGCAATCCTGGCCCTAGTAACAAATTCAGCTGAAACCCCACCCCCTAACAAGTATCATACTCTTCTGGACCCAAAGGTGCCTTGAGTGATACGAAATTCATCATAGCTCTTACACCTAAACCCTGTATTTCTTGCGGCGTGGCCGGACTCACGATTAGCCCAAGCTTAACCGGATGCCGGACCGACTATAGGCTTTAGGGCACTGACAGCGGGAAGTCCATTATTATTCAGTGTTCCTTGTAAAAGTTTGTACGTAGTTCTAGGTCTCTAATTGGCCAGAATGTGTCTCCACTACGAAAGGTCCCGGGGTTCAAGTTTAGTTCCGCTTACCCGTCTATCCGCCTATCCGTTGCCTTGTTCATTCAGTTTGAGAACGGCCTTCCCCGCTATCCGCTTTCATAATGGCAACGCTAGCCTGTAAGTTTACAAAGCCTTATTCACCTCTAGTACATGCATAAGAGCGTTTAGTGGTGTTAAGCTATCCCTTAGGCAGGTGGGGAACAGGCTGAAAAACGTGCTCAATAAGCCTCAGTATTACGGTGTGTCCTCAAATTTGAATGAGTCTTACCCACACAGGCTCAATTACCCGACTGTTTAGTATCCTACTAGAGGCTGCCAGTGAGCATATCATCTAGCTGAATGTCAAATCGGACTGTAGTGAGCCCCGAATAATAACCCCCCAATCATCTGAGTTTTTCTCCGGCCGCTCCGCTTTGTCCTGTACCCTGATCGATCACGCTAAGGCTGATGCCCTGTTGACCACTTACCACAGTCAGTCATGTTGGTAGTGCTCAGTGCTAAGGACTCTACGGCTTAAATCTTCTCAGGAGCGCATTTTAGTGTCAGTGGAAAGCTCAAAAACGCAGCTTGGATATGTTCTCTGCGCTAGTAATAGAAGCCACTTCAATCATGATATACAGGCAGAATTGTGTTTGAATACATTGAATATAAATTAGGTAGAATAATGGCTTATGTCTTTCTGGCATCCAACTTGTTGTTACATGAAACAAATTCTATTTCGCCGTCAAGTTTTTCCTTTTCAGCGTTCAGGATTGTCTCGGCATGGGGAATATAATGAACGCCACTAGAGATTGCAGGACGGCGACGGGCATGTAGTTTGCGATGCGCGTTCAGGTTGTCAGCGCGGTTAAAGGTATTTTTGCCACAAAACTCGCAAGTCAAGCGTATTCTTTTACCCAAGTGCTTTCTATATATAGGTATTAGCTTCTCGCCCCTGAGGCTGTTCTGCAACTCACGAGATATGGTGACGTTTAGCGTGCTCCTTTCGCTTAAAACTCATGCGGCAGCCTGGATACGGGCACGGATAACGGTGGACGTAGTCTAGCGACAAGACCTCCTTCAACGCTGAAGGCTGAGTTGGGGCTTCGCTTGCAGGACGTTGTTTGTTTTCTGAAGCAGCGGCCTCCTTCAAATTATGCGGCATGAAATCGGACGTGTCGGAAGAAGAATGTGACTCGCGTCTAGACAATTCGGACGACCCATCTGGAGTGGCTATGTAGTCCACATAGCCCCACGGAGGATATGTCGGGACCTCACTGACAACAGAAGGCGTGAAAGGCCCATATAGTTGATGGGGCTGGCCGAACAGCATGCTATTGGCAATATAATGAAAGTCAACCTCGTTACCGGGTCCATGCTGGAATGCGGACCTCTGATCGACGAAATGACCGTCCACGGTGGGGCTAAAGTTGAAACCCATGTCCATGTCGCATTGGCCAACAGAGTAGCCATTGAAGTATGGAGCGGCCATGTTGTACGCAGGGAGAGGCTGCTGTGAAACTTCACCCAAAACATCACTTGGAGACCTGGGTGATACAGAACCCCCCGGTACTCTAATGAAACAGTTAATAAGGGACCTTTCCTTTTGCCGGGTAGTGTTCGTCACTCACTGACTGACGTGCGTCCAGCCTGGCAGGCCGAGACCCGGAGATCCTAAACTCAAGGGCTGCTCTGAGGCAAGCAACAGCTGCTGATCGACATTGAATGAATCCATGATAAACGTAAGGGAGTGCTGGCGAGCGAGACACATGATGCGAAGGCCAAGGGAGGTTACGTCTTTATGCATCTGCATTCCCGCTGTGGGTTTATTTGCGAATTCGTAAAAGACTAATGCCAGGCACAAGGGACCTGCATATCACCTGGGTTCTCGAGTCTAGATCGGCGAGAGGCCTTGCACACCGGGAAGCTGGACGATCGTAAACAGTCCAGTGAGGCCAAAGAAAGGCCAAAAGTTTCGATTCGCACAGCACACTGAGATAAACATCCTTGACGCCATTTTCCAGGGATGGTCGCCTCATTTCAGGGCGAACTTTCATCACTGACAAGCAAGTACTCAGAAACGCCATTAATGAAGATCAGCCCGCTTCTGCAGTAGTAAGTGGAGTCTACAAGACGGGTTTCAGGGCTGGCTTTGACCCTTTTTGCCAAGCGATTGGGATTTACCACGAGAGGCTTACTACAAACAGTACATATTATCCTGGTGGCGGATCTTATTTAGAGCCGAAGGGACAGACGATCCAGGTACGGGGGCATGTATACCAGGTTTGGTAACACTAATAAAGCAATCTCGCCCTAACGATCAAGATGGGCTGATGCACCCCAAGCTTTCAGCTGTCATCTGCTTGCCGGACAAGACTACCCAGCTAGCACCTTGATGACTTACATGAATTAGTTGGCCTAGTAGGACAATAGAGTTCTGCATGTCCAAATTGAGGAGCCCACGTGCGTGCTCGACATCCGAGAGCCGGACCGGACGGGAACGGGGCGGAACACTCTCCGTGTCCCGCATATCTAAGCATCTGCCAGACTCGTGATTGACATACGTGAAGGAAGAGCCTCAGATGAAGATTATGGGTCTTCAAAATATATAGAGCCTGGAAAGGTTTGGGTTTTCTCACCAGCTTGGGAAACTCACGTTGCTTTTCCGCAATACATTGACAGAGCCATCCTGTCTTGAATACACTTTGTACCCACTCATACCAGCTCATTTCGGGAGGTAGATGACAGATCTTATCGCTTTACTCGTTAGTTTCAAGCTACCACGGACTCGCCATAACCGAACCGAATCATCAAACTAAATGCCGTCATGCCAAAGCGTTTTAAGTGGCGTCCTTCCCCCTGGCTCGGGCTTTAGCCTACTCAAGGCATGTTATCCTTTCGAGACTCAGGGTGCTTACTGTAGGCACCTAGAAGGCTGTAACCAATCAAATGCACTATATCGAGTGTTCTTCTTGTTTGAGGTAAATTATACTAAGATATCGGTATCTCTGATTTTATAGCTTATAGACCGGAACTTTTATTTTCACTGATATACTACCTCAAGGCTGATATAGTGATGCCCAGCTAATTCGCAGCCAAGTGAGCAAACAAATGAGGCTTAGGAGACCTTGAAAAGGCTGAGTTAAATTGGTTGAGTTGGTCAGAATTACTAGCCTCGTATTCAGAGAAGGGAAATCAAGCTGAGATATCTACGCACAATCAGGTTGATCCAAGTCAGGGGTTTCTCGACAGATATTTTTAGCGATCATGATGATCAGTGGCTAGGGCACCCAGTCAAAGCTGGGGTATACCCCATAAAAAGTAACATCAGTTGTCCACCCTCGGGTTATAAGGGACAAGAAAAAAAGAAAGAAAAAAAAATCACAAATAGAGAATGATTATAAGAAGAGCAATAAAAGTGAAGATTTAATCAAAAGTGACTATGAGTAACAATATTACAATAGTCTTACTGATTCCCGGCATCCAAGTCCGATAATTCGATTCCAGTTGCCTTGATTAACCGTATTTATACTAGCTCAGGGAGTTGCTGAAGATTATCGCAGGAGATCGGCTACTCCCGATACGGGGTACGCCCTAAGCTAGTCAAGATGACAGCCCCCTGGACTCCGCGGAGATGCTTGATCCTCTAAAGGCAACGACAGAGATACCTACCGGCGGGCCCGGAAGCTTAGGGGCTGCTAGCAGAAGTGGCTTGAGGCTCGGCAGCAGCGGTTTCAGGGCCGTCTTGATGATTTCCAATGACAGGTTATTCATCTTGCCAACAGCACATCCCCAATCTTTAAGGATTTTTAGACACAGTAAAGATCTTCATCAGTATCAGTTCAAATAAGGCTTGATTTCGAAATAAGGTATGCGACGTGTACTGGCTTTGAGGTTCCGTTCTTGGGCTGTACTGGCTTCTGGCCAGTCTCAACTCTAGGGCGTAGCCTCGCTGCATCGGGTATCTCAATAACAATCTGTTTAGTACCCGTCCGGATAAAAACCTCCCTGCGTTCACTTCCTTGTCCAATATGACTTTTAACCATTCCAGCGTTGCTTTTTCCCCGTCCAGTGTTACCTTCTCCCTGCCCAGAACGGCTTTCTCTAGCCTTTTGGCTTCGCAGCGCAATCTCTTCATCAGACTGTAGTCTCTTTCGTTTCCCAGGGATTCGAACTGCCCGAAAGCCCGGTCTGTTCTTCCTCCTGCCTTTCCAGCAGAGATGCCCCAGGTATGACTTGAAGCTGGGTAAACAGGCTGATATTATACCCATCGATGCCTCGACTGAAGACCAGATAGCAACTGAGCCCATAGTCCACGTGGTATCGATCGCCTTGGTCCAGGTAATCAGGTAATGCAGACGTATACCAGAAGCGATGCAGACTCTAGAATCTATTAGTAATAGTCAAAATAAGACACGCTCAAAATAAAACACTTATCATAACTTACAAGCCCCCAAGTGCCAAGACAGTAAGCACTGTAACCTTGCTCTCCCTGCTCATTTGAAGTTTAACTACTTCTGGAACCGGGATTAATACCAGGATTATATTTATAGAGAGACTAATAAAAGCCAATATGACAAAAAACTGGCCAATATTGATGCAAGTGCCCTCTGTTCCCTTATACTGTGTCCAAAAGTGCGATATTGGTGCACAGCCGAACAACATTAAGAATATAAATGTCAGCAGATGCGATACTGTAAGAATGGTTCCAAACCAAAATATGACTTGGAATGAGAGACCGGTGCCTCCGCGAAATATCCGTCGATAGAGGAGGAGAATAGAAGCCTTTGTTGTAAAGATAGAGGTTGCGTAGGCGAAACCGTACATATATGAGAGCTGATGATGCATGGCGTTAGTATAAGAAACTTAGGTGGCTGTGTGATTAACCCTTGATATCTCAACGATCTCATTTATCGTGAGTGCCCAAACATGTTTCCCCGCACCGACTTGGCCAACTGATGATGTTAGCAATTGAGAAGCAAATGCTTTATAGATGTAGACTTACTAACGACCACTATAGCAGCTGTAATGGCCACAAAGAGCCATGATACACTAATAGTGTAGTCATCCAAGCTCAAATGGGACTGCTGTGTCCGAATAGCGATTCTACCCGCTAAGAATAAAGCAGAGATACACAACATAGAAAGAACAATGGTAGTATTCTTTATCCCTTGGTTTGCCGAGAGATCAATGCCCTCAGGGGGACGGCCGAAGATAGCAATCACCATGGGGTCAATCTCCATTCTGAAATAATACAAGTTGAACATTGAGAATTAAAAGTTGAGTGAGGCATACAAGACTTAAAGACCACAGCAACACCACGCTACACGAGTGATTTCGTCTGCTAGCCTCGGGATCCACGGCTGTTGGCGTCTCCGGGTCTATCGAATGGGTGTAAGACAAGCGAGCCATCCAGGGGTCGCTTGGCCACATTTTGACACTTGGGTTTCTATTAAGTTTCGCATCATGCCTAATTTGATCAAGCATTCCTTCATCTAGGATCGTTTGTGGCAGAAATGGAGTTGCTATCGGAAAGCTTAGCGGATCTGACAGCCCACAAATTGCGATTTTCATCTTGACTCTTCTCAGCTTCCACATTAGGAAGCGAGTTCCACTGTCACCCAGGCTCCAACATCTTCTCCGTATAACTCACAGACTGGCCGTGTACTTCTGAGTTGTGTAAGTACTACCATGCTGAATGTCGATCTTGAAGATCCCCATCAACATTCAGCTCCTCTCTTCTTGGATCTTCTTGAAACATACTAGGCTTAACACTAAGCAACGTTACAGAGGATGACATGTAACAGAGGACTGCCAATATGCCGCACCACAGATCCTCGGCGAAGATGTGATAGATATTAAAGTTTAGAATCATTTAGGTTTAATAAGGGCTCCAATAACCTAGATAGGCAAGATTGGGTTCATGTTAGTGTGGCGCAACACGTGTACATTATCTTAGCCCCTGATATGGGACATTGAGTCGAAGTTCCCGCTCCTGGGCTAGCTAAAGGCTTCTAAAAGTGACAGGTACTAACCTTAATATCCCCTTTTGCAGCAGGGATTCAGGTTTCTGGGACGATTGGTATGTTGGATAATCAAACCGAAGCAAGCAGCTGATCAGATTCGATTATCGGGACTTTTCAATCACACACCTCACTTACCTCATATAGTCTTATAATAGAATGTCGCAATATGCAACACACCTATGGGGTTAGACGGTATTGATGTCAAAGTTGTGAGCTACAAGTGTTATTTGCAGTTGAGACTTGTGTCTGAGAGCTTATTCCGGCAGAGAGAACTTGGTGCACGGAATGCGATGGCTCCGGGAAAAGCTCAGCTCTGAACGACACCTCTCAAAACACACTTGGACATCATATCAAACTGCTGAAACCATAGCCCGTATCGTACCTAGCCTTGGAGTTCAACTGATGATTCCACACAATGCGGTTCTTCAATATCCGAAACAATGGAATCACCTCCTGAGGTCTATTAGCATTGTCTAGAATGGACAATGCTCCCCTTTAATATAATGCTAATATGACTTGTGAAAACTATAAAGGAGATGCATCTCCCGCTTCTCATCACTCAATCCTCAACACTTACAATCGACATTCTTTTCCAACACTTACAGTTAACACATTCCTTACACAATCGCTTACACTCTTGTATTTCCTACCAAACCATCCATCATGAAGGTCTTTGGCATGCTCGTTCTTCCCGCCCTTGCCCTTGGCGCTGCTACGCCCCAGGCTACGGACGAGGCTCAGGTTCACACTCTCGACCTTGGCTGTCTTGGGGCTGCCCCTAACATCCTCGACTGCGTTGGGAAGATCACCAAGGTCGATCCCCTCGGAGCGACCGAATGGTAAGCCTGCTGCTTTATTGGCATGCTATGAGAAGCAGCATTTGCTAATCGGATGTAGTATTACCAACTTCGTAACTGGTATCATCAAGTGCGTTCCGGGTCTTAGCAGCCTTGCCGATGTTCCTGGTTTTCCCAGTCTGCCTGCTGGCACTGGGGATGCTGCTCAGCCTACTGGTACCCCTGCCACTCCTGCCATCCCTTCACTTGCCATCCCTGGGCTTGCTTAAGCCTCTCATGATAGATAACAGGCTTGCACACTTTCACTCTTTTGGCGGGCGGGCTGACTATCTTTATCGAGCTGGCGTCTTGACAGTGGTCTCTCCAACATTTGTTCTGAAAGTTGCTGTTGATATTTAGTGGTTTGCCCTGGTGGCAAATCAATGGGCTTGGAGACTTTTACTCACTTGGAGGACGGGGCTGACTATCTTTATCGAGCTGGCGTCTTGACAGTGGTCTCTCCAACATTTGTTTTGAAAGTTGCTGTTGATATTTAGTGGTTTGCCCTGGTGGCAAATCAATGTGCTTGGAGACTTTTACTCACTTGGAGGACGGGGCTGACTATCTTTACCGAGCGGGCTACTTGGCAATGGCCTCTGACATTTGTTTGAAAGTTGGTTTTGGAATGTATTGGTTTTGGAAGTTGATAAACTCATTGTGCATACCGGGTCCGTAATGTCAATTTTCTTTGGCATGTCTGCGCAATCAAATATTTTCATTACCTTCAAATCGTTGACCAGGGAAAATCCCAACACGTGATGCTGATATATTGGTGCGATGAGCGCTGCCTGGCACTGCAAGAGGCTTCATTTCTTACACACTCCGTTTAACTCCAATAAGATCTTTAATGGAAATGAGCCGGATATATTGAAACCTAGTCATATAGCTACAGAGAGAAAACGACACTCAACGGTGAGGAGAAATGTCATTAGAAAAGGGCTGCAATTGCAGCAAGAAGAGAAAGCATGCCAATGGCCTGCTTACAAGCGCCGCTGATAACAGGGACAACGCTGGGTTCTGTGTCCTTGGGACTGCTACCTTTGGAGCCGTTGGGGCTTCGGTCAGAACCAGAGCTGGAACCGCCATTCGGGTTGGGCTGGGTCCCGCCGTGGGAGCCACCCTTGGAACGACTGTTGGTGACGCCATTGGGTCTAGGATGAGAGCCACCGTTAGAGCCTCCGTGAGCAGTCGAGTTCCCGTTGGCGTTGTGGCCACCATGCTGAGATCCCCCGCCGTTGTGCTGAGAAGGGCACTCGTGGCCCTTGCAAACAGGAACATCGCCGTTGCAGTTGTCAGGCGTGCCCCAAGAGTTCTCCCAAGGCTGAAACATGATCTTGCCCTGTGTGCAAGTATCACAGTCTGATGCAACAAAGAAATTGCTATAGTTGTACCAGTCATGACACTCTTGGGGCTTATAGGCGGCAATGCCAGAACAGCCTCCCTCAGAGCAGAACTTCGGAACATATCTTTGTCCACCAGCACAGGAGCATGGTTCAGAGATATAAACCCACTGATCATCACAGTCGCTTCCATTGATGTCGATAAAGATATATACAGTAACGTCGCCGGAGCTGCTAGAATAGCATTTGCCGGCAAAGCATACCAGAGTGGCGGTGACAGCTTGGGTCACTGTGGACGAAGCTCCAGTGACGGTTGTTGTGTAAGTGGTGATGACAGTCTCTTGGTCCGTCACGGTTTGTGTGACGGAGTCAGTAACAGTGACAGCAGCCTCAGCAGCAGCGTAGACGGTGAGAAGACGACTGTTGGGAACGTTTTGACGACGGTGGAGCTTTGCGCCAAGAGCATCACCTCCACAGAGCTGAGTGTCATCTCCAGGACACTCAATATCACAAAGATCAAGGGTGACTCTGCTGGTATCAGCAGCATCGATCATATCACCGCAATAGCAAGCGCTGTGCAAGTTAGTATGAATATCTCGCCATTTGAACATTATACTTACGTATCATAGACACCAAAGTAAGCACGTCCAGTGCAGAGATCAGCGCAGGTTTCCAGATCCATAGACTCGCTGGACTGAGCGAGAGTGAAGCTAGGAAAGCCAGCGGTAGAGCCAACGCATCCAAAGAGGCTAAAGACGCCAATATCGCTGGGGAATCCGGCAGGGGAAGTGGCTGTAGAAGAAGGAGAAGAGGCAGTGCCAGTAGCAGTTCCAGTAGCAGTTCCAGTAGCAGTTTCAGGAGTGATGGTAGTTTCTCCATAAGAACTGGTAGTAGCGCCTTCACTGTTAGTTGTAGCACCCTCGCTATTGGTGTTGATGGCAGTATCTGTAGGGAAGACAGTTTCTCCCTCAGAGTTGGTAGTGGCACCCTCACTATTAGTTCCGGTAGGGACAACGGTCTCGCCATCACTATTGGTAGTAGCCCCCTCGCTGTTGGTTCCAGTGACAGGCTCAGTCCTGATGGGAATTGAGGGAATAGGAGTCGCGGTCGCACCCTCGGGAGCAAGCTTGGCAACAACGTTGTTAACAATAGCTCCAACAATCCTGCTACTGCTACCACAGGTCTGACGGTAAGTAAACTCGACTTCCCGTGGAGCTCTGAAGGGGTTGCTCGAGATCTCAACACTACCCCGTGATGAAGAGTTGATTGGTTCAACGGCGACGACAACGCCGTCGGCGAGAACTTCGAGAACGCAATCACTTGCCTCAGCTCGCTTGCGATCGAAGTCAGAGTCGTAAACAACTGATGAAACGACAAGGAATAAAGGACCAATAGGGGAGAATGGGTCCCAGATGTTGGATGGGACGCTGAAGGGCATTGTGAAGAAGGCGGGGAGAGGGAGGCCTGAGGGAAAAGGAGGGAGTGCGGTCTCAGGGACTAAAGTGGGCAGAGAAGTGTCATCTTCCTGGCGACGGACACGGGCACCACTGGATGATCCTGGGCGTAGGAGGCTACATTCATATGTCAGTACTTCTGATTATGATAGTGCTATGGGTAATACTCACATGCTGTCGCCATCCGGGGGTGGGTAGAAAGAAGCCCCTGGACCAAGTACGGCTTTTTTGAGATTGAGGGTGAATTCCGCCTCTGTTGGCAGCGCTGAAGATGTGGTGACTGCCTCGAGGCTAGTGGTCTCTTCGATAGAAGTGGTGGTGGACTCGACAGCAGAGGTGCTTGTGTTGGTGAACCTCGTGAACTGGCCGAATGCGCCCGAGGCACCGGCCAGAAGGAGGCCTGAGGATAAACGCATGATAAGATTTAATGAGCGACTGATAAAGAGTGACTGAAAGGACTGAACAAGCCACCAAACACAAGTTTGAAAATAAGGGTGCGGATGATGGACAGCTAGAGCGACAGAGATATGGATGTCACTAGTTTATATACATCCAGCCCCTTGATTGAACCTGGTGTCTTTAGATGAGCTGACCTTCGTTGCGCGCCTTACATATCAAACATTCCTATCAAGCCCTCATCACCCGCAGTAACGGTTGCTCGGCATCACCATCCATTACGAAGAAACCTATCTAATACGCCTCTGGCTCATCTAGACAATGCCAAGGACCGCCACATTCTTATTGTAATTTTATATCCATACGTTTTAGAGAAAGCCAGTCTCGTTGCGGCAACTGAGACATCTTCTCCGACACTCGAAATGTAATATAAACCCCTTTTTTCACTGCGAGTATCTATAGAAATATGTGGGGGATAATGGTCTAACTCTAAATTCGCGCCACGATATCTATAGTATATTATTTGCGCCGTTAATCCCGCGCCTCGCTACTGAAGGGTCTTCGAACATGTTGGTTTGTGGCTGATTTTTCGGAATGACACAGTGGGGATTCTGTAGGGTAAATGCCAATCTCAATATTCTCCATGCTGCTGGTACAATGGTATCTACATAACCAACGCCTATCTGAATGAACCCTGACACACAATTACACCATGCAATCCAGGTATCCCATAACTCTCTGTCCAGGGGGGTATCTATGCCAATCTCTCATCTGCCATCCACCTCAACACTGCGTACGATGTGCGCGCGACGGACGCCCATGCTATAGTGCCTCCGAAAGCCGCTCACCTGTGTCTCTCCTCTCCCCTCTCTGCCTTCACTCTCCTCTCCGCCGTCTTCTTCTTCGATATGATCGTAGTCCACGGCTGGTTCGTCCTTGATCACGACATCTTCAATCGTAGGCGCAACACTGAACTGTTCCGTCGACTGTCGACTGCTTTGAACTGCAGAAATTCTCAGCGTCAAACTCAAAGCCTACGGTGCGTCGCGTTACCTGTACTCAGTGTCACGGACTGATCTCGGGCGCTGTTCTCTGGACCTCGACGGCCTCCTGGCTGAAACCGATGGCTTCTCTTTGGTGCGGTCGCCTCATCCTGCACGCCCTTGGCCTGTAGCTCTTTGCACCACTCTGCATGGTATTCTATGTACTCTTCCACGGAATCTTTGTTCCGAGTGCGAGGGCAAGTCTTGTCGTACACCTTGAGCTTGTTCAACGGTACCCAGCCCGACCTGCATTCATGTGGGAAATCTTGAGCAGCTCGAAAGAAGAGACCAGGAAGGCTGCGCTTGTGAGCCAATTCGCCATCATCTCCGTAGCCAGGGGCCCAAGGTGGCGGAGTAAGATCCGTGGGTTCCGCACAATCGTAGCATTTAGGTATTGTGGTGTGGAGTTCCACGTCCCGCAAGGCCTTCCCGAAATTGAGACGTGGGAAAGGTCCCCACGGAAGGATCATGAGAGGAGAAAAGAACTTGGTTCTGTCATTATACAAGCAGACGATGTCGCCCGGCTCCGCACTGATGATTCGAGGATCGACGTCCTTGAATGACTTGGGAGGCACCCAACGAGCGCTGGGATTCTTCCGTCTCCCTCGCTTCCCTTTCTTCTTTCGTGAACTTGGGTGCTTTCGGCGTTCGGATGGCTCTTCGGGTCCTTCGTCTCCAGTTTCAAGCTCTGTTTCGTCACCATCGGGATCCACAGGTAGTGGGCAGAGCGTATTGTTCTTCTCGGCGAGCTCGGCATTGCAGTCCGGCACATGGGTGCCCATCACTTGAACAACCTGTTCCTCAGTGGTACTAACATTGCGGCCGTGGTTGTGATAGAAATGGTCATATGCGTCCTCAACAACATCCTCCCCCTGGAACTTTATATCGCAGTCCTTGCATTCCAAGATGTACCAGTTTCCTTGGCGAAACGGGAACCGTACAATCCTGTACTTGGCTGGAGCGTCGCCACCCTGGAAGACATCGTTGAACTTGATAAATCGGTCTGGCGTAAGGGAGGGTGTTATTTCGCCTCGACGACTGCGCTTGACGGGTCGGTTCTCATCTTGTGAGATGTTGGAGGATCTTCGTCGTGATGCAGAGGTTCGGGGCTTTCTGCTCGGGATACCCAACGGGGCCTGGGATTCAGCGGTCGCATCGCGCTCTGGCCCGGCTCTTTCCAGACTATCGTGAACTACAGAGCTGCGCGAAGGTGTAGGTATTGAACTAGCCGGCAGAGGAGGGTTTGGAGCTGGGGGCGTAGGTATCGAATAAGCTGTTTGGGGCGCTCGGGCAGGTGTGGGTATCGAGCCGGCTGGGAAAGGATCTCGTGGAGCCTCTGAAGGAGAAGCTGCGTGCGTCTGGAGGCCCTCTGGAACCGTGCCCCAGTCGGCGAGGAGCTGTTGTACAAACTGAGCTTTGTCTTTCTCGATTTCCTCCTCGAGCTTGGACTGCTCCAGAACGAGCGTCCGAAACGGCCGAATGTCGATCTTGCCAGCTGTGTCCTCACGGAATCTCTTAGCATTCTGTTGGGCCAGCTCCTCAAGCTGATCGGCGCGCTGCTGCCGCGCAAGGATCTCCGGACTTCGGAAGTAGTTGTCTAGCGCCTGGAGCCGCGGCACCTTGTCCAAGATGGACTTTGAGATGGCGAGTAGATCGTCCATGGTGGACGTCAATCGGGCGGCACTTCACAGGGGTAGCTAGTGCGGGAGCATGAGAAGGATGTCATGAATGAATTATAGCGATCGCATTCGAGAGAGAGAGTGGAAGGATGGAGGAGGGAAACAAACGGGAGATGCGGGGCTTGAAAGTGCAAGTGCAGTGAAGCTAGGTGCGCGCCGTGTTTGCTAGGGTGAGATCTGACGGGGCTTAGAGCTTGGGCCAATGGACGTGGTCTGTTGGTCGCAAACAAAAACGCGACCAAACGGATGAGGACTAGCGCGACTGCTCATTCGCATATGATTCCTCTTCCCTCTTGTCTCAGCGGGAAGCGACAGTGAGTGTGACATCCTATATCAATTCAGGAAAAGATATGAAACTACATATATTAAGGAGAAAAAGACGTCAAAGATATACATACATAGAAGCAAAATTGTGAGATAGGAAAGCAGGTCTAGGCCTGCACGCACACCCAATAGTCCACCCACAAGCTCTTACAAGTCGAACCAATAGCAGGATTCCACCTGAAGAGATCGGCCATCGTGATCTTATAGTAATTCTGAGTCGACGCGCAAGTCGTGGTTGATTTCACCTGATGAAACTTCTTGCAATTCTTGGTAATACCGCTCTGGATAGGTGAAGGAGTGGTGACACCGTTGCTTGGCTGGGTAGGAGTAGGCTTTTGTCCAACTACACCCACGCAAACATTATAATCAACCCACAAAGCGGTGCATTTGGAACCTATAGCTGGATTCCATGCATAGAAGTCGGCGAAGGAGATCTTATAGTAATTCTGTATCGATGCACACGTCGTTGTTGATTTGATGGTATGAAATTTGTTGCAGCTCTTGGTCATACCGGCTTGTATCGGCGTGGGAGTGGTTATTCCATTGCCTGTACTTGTCGGCGAGGGCTGCTGGCCGACGATACCTACACAGACGTTGTAGCCCACCAGGAGGGATGTACACTTTGAGCCTATGGCGGGATTCCATGCATAAAAGTCCGCGAATGAGATTTTGTAATAGTCCTGAATCGAGGCACACGTGGTCGTTGACTTGATTGTGTGAAACTTGTTGCAGTTCTTGGCCATGCCAGTCTGGATAGGCGTGGGCGTGGTGATTCCATTACTGGGTGTTGTAGGAGTCGGGGTTGTCCAGCCAACTACACTGACACAAACCCAATAGTCGACGAGCAAAGACTGACAGTTCGTGCCGACCGCGGGATTCCAGGAATAAAAGTCCTTGAGAGGAAGCTTATAGTAATTCTCTATAGAGTTGCAGGTTGTAGTGGATTTGATAAGATGGAACTTGTTGCAGCTCTTAGTCATGCCGGCCTGGATAGGTGATGGCGTTTCGATCCCGTTGGTAGGTTTAGTAGACTGCGTGGGAGTTGCTGTATGTCCTATCACAGACACACAGACCCAGGCATCAGCCCATAGTCCCGAGCAGCCTGTGCCTAGCTTGGGGTTCCAAGTCGTGAACTGGCCTAGGGTTATGCCGTGCTTGGAGGAGACTGCATTACAGTTGTCACCTTGCTCAACAAAGTAGAACTTGTTACAGTTCGATACCATGCCAGGCTGTATTGGGTCAGGCGTCTCGACGCCGTTGCCACTTACGGCAGTTGTAGATGGCTTCGTGGGTGTTGTTTTCGAAGGAACGGGAGTGGTAGAGGACGGAGGAGCCGTGGTGAACTTGGTCGTGGTGCTGCTGATAGGGACGGGTACTTCTTTCTCTTGAATGCAATAGGAAAATCCTTCCTTGAAGTTCCCGCATTCTGCAGTGATGGAGGGGTTCTATGTTCACCATTAGCCTTGATCTTTACGGGACAACTGCCATAACAAACCCATCTGATCAGGTCTTCCAGGGACAGATTCCATGCATAAGGGATCAGCTCACACGGAAGTGAACCGTCATTGTCATACCAAGAAGCACAGCTCTGTATGGTTCCCGGAGCGATAGGCATAGATGGCTTATCATCACGACGCTCATGGCGAGATGAAGAGCCGTGGCTGGCTTGAAAGAGAAGGGAGAGAGTGCCAAGACGGAACAACTGCATGGTGAACAAAAGCGAGGGGACGGATTGCAATACTTGCTTGTCTGAGGCAGGAGTAGGTTTCAGGACATGTGCTTTCTTCATCATACCTTGTATACACTCGAATGTCTTGCGTATTCGGGTAACCTCTCATCGTAGACAGGCAGTTCGCCCGTGCCCTGGAATCATCTCCATTCTCGTGGCTCACATCACGCGCCTCACGCACGTCTCCATTCTCACCAGGTTAAACTGTACCACAGCCCCGGATAAATGAGATATATCCATCTAAATAGCCCGTTTGATTACTTCAACAGATTATCCCACCCAGCTCAGCTTCCAAGTTGATCAGGATGAACGGCATAGTATCATCAGAGGTTGTGTACGAAGTAGTCTTGCATGAATCAGGTCACTACTCCCAACCAATCATACCACTCCACAGCGAGTCAAAAAGGTTAAATATATGCATATTTCTGCATGTTGGTTCAGCCTGCAACATTAATCGTACGTCCCGTTTAATTTTAGCCGAACAGAATCGAATACCAGGGTTGGCATATTCCTACGCCGCAATCACTCTCATTGACCAATGCCAAGTCCGACCAATAACCTTCAGGTGACTGACATGGTGCGGCCCGCCCTGCCGAGTCAATGCAGGTACCAGGGCACGAATGTAGATAAATATGCCCTGCGATCCCTTTTCCAAACCCGGGATTCCACACACAACCAAGTACTGAACCAACAAAGCAAAGAATCGAGAGCATGAATGCCTCTCTTCTTCTCGGGTCTGTTCGCTGCGTCCCGGCTCCTACAGCCATCAGATCATGCTGACATTATGATTAGGATATTCCTGGGAACCTTTGTAGTCCTTGGAATGCAGGCGAAGGAGAAGCCTTCGTCACAATTTCCCATTGACCTTGGCGTCAGTCTCATATTCCCTCGGCCAAATGAGACGTACCGCCCCGTGTACCCTTTCCCTATCGTGTTCGCCCTTACTGGAGCTGCCAAGGCCTGGCCTTATGGCTTCAAGTTCCAGTGGAGGTTGGAGGGCAATTGGACAACTCCCATGAAGAAAGAGGATGTGCCTATTGACCATGGATCAGCTCCGGATTGGCTTTACAGTTCAGGGTCGCTTGATCGAGCAACAGAACCATATTTTGTGGTCAACGCTACAGATATCATGTCCAACACTTCTTATAAAGAGTGGGAGCTTGGATGGAGCTTGCCAGTTCTCCAAGAGTGCTCCCCTGGGCCTGAGCGATATTGGAAGTACGGGTCTATCAACTTCTCGATATCATCTTCCGGCTCACTCCCCACTTACAAGCCCAAAGGGCGCTGCCCCCTCGAGATCCAGCACACTCGGTTTTTGGATAACAAAACAACACCAAAAGAGGTAGTTGAGGATAGGAGGTCTGAAAGTTGCGTGGTGGTCACTGATCAGGAAGGACAAGGCGATCCGTGTAGCGTTGACACTGGTCATGAGCTGGCAGCCATGGTTCGTGGTGAAATGCTCAGGTACGCAGGATGCCCGGAAAATCAGTCATGGCCCGATGAGGAGAATTTATTGGGTCCAGAATCTTGCCGACGTCTGTATCCGGGTTCCAAGGACGCCGAGGATGTGGCAAATCTGATGTTACCCGCCACTCTGACTGCTGTGGTGATATGGGCTGCTGTTGTTGCTTTCTTCGCTATGTAATTGATTTCTAATTATCACTCCTTCGATAGAAGTGATCATACTGCTTGGCAAGGCTATGCCACATTTCTATCTCTAATACAGCGGCCGACTCGTTCAACAACACCACATTTTCTTTGACTGATTGAAGAAATGGATGATTTGTTCCACCACACAGCCATCGGACCAATGCGCCTTGTCCCGAACCTCCGTTTTTGCATCCTTGCTAAATGGTCGTTTGAGCGAGTTATAGAGACCCTGGAACCAACAGAAGGTTGCATTCTTTGCCGTCATGCGACCATTGGCTTTAACCGTTGTTTTTGAACGGAACCAACAGTACCGCCAAGCCCTCACAATTGGCCACCCGAGGAATCATCGGCTAAGAGGGAGTTAGGAGCCCGCCGTGCGATGGAATAAAGAAAATGGAATTCAGGATCTATAAGGATGCTATACATATTGCTTTCAGTTTGTTCGGAGTTGAAATTATAGTTGAATACCCTTACGCTCTTTCAAACCTATCCGCGGACTCTGGTTCCAGCACATTCTTTTGATATTTCTGTTGTTTACATAACGAATGACTTTCTTGGGCGTTCATCATGCATATCCCTATCTTTATAGCCGTCCTGATATGTACTGTCTTTACAATCTACCCGGCTCTCGCTTCTGGAACAGCTCCTCAGCTGAACTCCTGTCCACCACTCATTGATGAGGCTGGAGTTGACTCTTCAAACTGGACGCTCTTTACTAGTGTTGATGAAGCCTTGGATTGTAATCACAAACCGAGACTTCTCGACTTCACCATTCATTACCCACTTCGACCTTCGGGTCCTGGCAATGTCTTGAGAGCATGTACTTCTTACCAAGGAGAAATCCTTGACCTTCCCAGCGACAAGAACACCTCATCTCTGGCTAGGAACACTCCGACCAAATCTAAGCTTGAGCTTGTTTGGGATGACGCCGATGAGAGAGTCATAGTGCCTCAAGCCATCACCGCACTGAGGGAACTGCAATCGTTCTTATTGAACGATGGCTACAAAGACAGGCATTCAATATTCTCTCAGTATGGTGACACATCTGTGGGCCTTTACATCGGAGACAAGGTTGTGCCAAGCAGCATTGCCAACGTCGTCATCGAGGCGCTGGTGATGCGTCTTGGGGAGTCTGGGATGCCAAAAAGACTCGGTGTCCAGCTTTGTGGCGATGGCCGCAATTCTGACTACATTTCTGGTGTCATGATCGATACTACACCTGGTGCTGCCTCGCTCATCAACGCTCAAGTAGCCGTGAGCGCGTGGAGTAATGCTACGTGTATCGACGGACTCCAGCACAGCACAAACTTTGGCAGCTTCCTCGTCGACACCCTCGAGGATGATACCGCGGTTTCTCGCCCTTCCAACTCTTCGGCATCGAAGCTCTCGAAGCGTGCAGAGTGCAAAACCATTCAGGTCAAGTCGGGAGATGGCTGTGGCGACCTAGCTCAGCGTTGCGGAATCAAACCAGCCGATTTCACAAAGTACAACAGCCAGACGAAGAACCTGTGCTCTACTCTTATCGATGGCCAGCATGTTTGCTGTACGTCTGGAGATTTGCCTGATTTTCGCCCCAAGCCCAGGCCTGACGGCGGATGCGCAACATATACTGTCGAATCAGGCGACTTCTGTAGCAAGATTGCGGCTGCAAACTCTCTCAAGGTTGAAGACATTGAGAGTTTCAACAAGAATACCTGGGGCTGGTCTGGGTGCAAGCTCTTGTTCGACAAGGCAGTGATTTGTTTGAGCAAAGGCGACCCGCCTATGCCCAACCCCATTGTCAACGCAGAGTGTGGACCTCAGAAGCCTGGCACGAAGAAGCCTGAAAAGGGGACAGACCTTGCCGATCTCAACCCGTGTCCTCTAAACGCATGCTGCAACATCTGGGGACAATGTGGTATCATGGCAGACTTCTGCAAGAACACCACGCTTGGAGCTCCAGGTACTGCAAAGCCAGGGACCAACGGGTGTATTTCCAACTGCGGGACCGACATCGTGAATAACAAATCCCCCCCCCTCGTCTTTCATGAGTGTCGGCTACTTTGAGGCTTGGAATCAAGATCGACCGTGCCTCTGGATGGATGTTTCGGAGCTCGAAAAGAGATCTGAACTTACCCACGTTCATTTTTCATTTGCTCGACTTACTGATAGCTTCGAAGTTGATGTCAGCCACGTCTCCTACCAGTTCAACAAGTTCAAGAAGCTCAGAGGACCCAAACGCATTCTTGCCTTTGGGGGCTGGGTGGACTCCACTCATCCCACCAAGTATCATATTCTTCGTAACGCGGTCAAGATGGAGAATCGACTTCAGGTCGCAAAGAATATTGCAGCTTTCATCAAGAAGCATGATCTGGATGGTGTTGATATTGACTGGGAATATCCTGGAGCTCCGGACATCCCAGACATCCCCAAAGCCGATGAAGAGGATGGGAAAAACTACCTTGGCCTGTTAACCCTTCTTAAGGGCCAATTGGGCGGTTTGTCACTATCCATTGCAGCTCCTGCTTCTTTCTGGTATCTGAAGCCCTACCCCATCAATAACATCGCCAAGGTAGTTGATTACATAATCTATATGACCTACGATCTACACGGTCAATGGGACTATGACGATAAATGGGCTTCTCCCGGCTGTCCGAAAGGAAACTGCTTACGGTCCCACGTCAATCTCACAGAAACGATGGGTGCTCTCGCCATGATTACCAAGGCTGGCATGCCCTCGACCAAGGTTATCGTTGGCATTACAAGCTATGGAAGGTCTTTCAAGATGGCGAAAAAGGGATGTGTAGGTTCCATGTGTACGTTCCTCGGGTCCTCGACAGAGTCATTAGCTCGCAAGGGCGTTTGCACCGGTGAGTCCGGATACATCTCGAATACGGAGATTGAGAACATAGCCAACAAGCAGGCAACCTGGTGGATTGACGAGAGCGACTCCGATATTCTAGTGTACAACGATACTGAGTGGGTTGCCTACATGTCTGACTCGACCAAGAGGAGGCGGATTTCCAATTATCAAGGACTCAATTTTGGCGGCGTGACCGACTGGGCCGTTGATCTTCAAAGGTTTGGCAAGCTTGAAAATAGCAACTTGATCGAGATAATCGACAAGGACGGTAAATGCAAGTGGAAGACGAAAGATGGGTTTAGCTGTCTAGACAAACCCGTCAGGGAGTCTGGTATGAGCCCCAAGACGCGCTGGGATGCCATGCGTGCCCCTTGCGCCTGGAGAGACTTGGCGTCTTCTTGGGTCGATAAGAGATCATCTGAGGGTCTGAATGTTACGGGGAAGGAGAACGCGAACAAGTTCTCGAGGCATGTGTCAGACCTTGCAGATGGTTATGAGAAGTTTGACTGTGCATCGTTTTCAGTAGGCGTCAACGGATGCGATCAGGAAGACAAATGTGAGGATACTGAGGACTCGGGACCTGCCGGTTACTTTATCCTCAACTCTTTCGCTAGCATACATACTGTAAGTCGGCGTCCATACCATACCCTGCCCGGGAGCTAACTTCTCCCTCAAGACGTTCAAAAGCCTTTGGCAGACTGTTGACAAGGTTGAGAATGGCATGCAGTCGAAGCTAGATCAGCTGGTAGAAACGTTTGCTCCAGATGTGGATGATTCAAGCGAGTTCAATTTGATTGCAGACTTTCTCGGAATCGCCGTGGGGATGTTTGCCGCTCCCCTCTTCGGCAAGAGTAAGTTACTTAGAAGAGACCCTCATTTCTGATGGCTTGAACTGACTTCCATATCTAGTTATGTAGACGAAAGACAGTCATACCGTCGACATCAAGGACCTTATTGCTAACACGGCTTCTTGGGGAGCTACTGTAGCCAAGGATATACAGAACAGGTTCGTCTAACTCACTCCTCCAGCCGTTCGTTCAACTCGCTCTAAATATCATGTATAGCAAGAGGGAAACACCGAAGAGCAAAGTCGCTGGAAAACTCAGTGAGATCTCAGATCTCTGGACCGAGTCCATCGAAGCTTTTACCGAAAAAGCATTCCGCGGAGACGATGAGTCTGTCGGCCTCATCGGAGATTTGATTGCCGATGGTAAATTCAACAATGACGAATTAACCTTTGACATGTCAGATCTTCGAAAACAACTGCGCAAAGTCTTTTTCGCAGTCCTCATCCCCGAGGCTTGGAAGGTTGGCGCGGGATATGCTCCGGCCTTCGTCATGGATTCCGGTTATGATTGCAAGGCTGTCGGGCCTCTCGACTACGAGTACATTGCTCCGAGCACTGGCGAGGAGATGGGGTACTGCTACCAAGGCCGCAGATATTATCTTCTTGCGCCGAATGGCCGGGAGCGGAACTGTGATCCTCAGGTACCCGGTGGCACAGGCGGTAATCCCACAGACTGCAAACCCAACTACTTCACCGCGCCACAGGGAATAGATAATCTGGATCCTAAGAATCAGGGTGCCTACGACTGGGGAGGGATCACTGCCCAAGATCTTGTCGCTGGGTAAGTAAACGGGAGTCTGGCTATGGAGCGTCATGCTAACCTACATCATAGGGCGGTCGAGGGTTGGAAGGCCAACAAGGAGAAAAATGGTGGTGGGTTTCTTGACCTGACCAAAAGCAGCAATTACGACTTTCTCCTTGGAGACAACCCAAGCGAGGTAAATATCAGATTGCCCGGTTTCATTCAGATACCAGTTTGTTCGCCTGAGAGAGCGAGAGGGGGCTGGAAATCTTTCGATTCATTGTCCTCAAGCCAGAAGCAAAAGGTCTTTCAGCAGCTCCCTTATTACCCATGCTGAGGACCCTTTAGTATTTGTAGAACCTTTTGGGCTGCCCACTAATGTGGTCAAGGAGGTGATTGGTGAGCTGGATTTGAGGTTGGCTGGGCCGTTTGACTGTTTTCATGTGTGGTTAATACTTTTCACCTCGCCGTTTGGCGATTTCTTTTCTGATAACAACTAATTGTATCATTGGTAAAGGTACTCCTCGTTGAACAATGGTAAGTTATTTGCCCTTGTCTCTGTACTATCGTGACTCTGTACCAGTCACTTGATCTTAGCCTTGTTAATCTTCCCGTTACCTTGGAAATTGAGTCTTGAGTCCCTTGTTAGAGCGACAAATCTTGATTACAATGAGGAATGAATGGAGTACTTTGTCGCACCCAAGTTTGCGATGTCGACTACCCTATATGACTCCTATTTATTTCACCTGCCATAATCTTCTGCACTGCGCTGCTCTACATAGATACACCATTAGTAATATTACATCATTCAATGGATGAGTAATAATTGCAGACTTCGGTTCCTGTTAGTGTCGCTGCCTAATCCTCATTCTCGACATTATCACTCTCAGCAGGTAGGCAGGCCATCGCTCACTGCTGCTAAAACACCAAGATGACTGCATATGATCGGCGAGTTTATTCTCCCGCTCTTCCAATTGTCTTCTAGCGGCAATCATTAGCTCACCGACACTTCGACTCATAATGTCAGCATAGCATCGCAGGGTTGTAACCACAACCGCTTTGGGCCATTTTTGCGACAGGCGCTTTATGTGATGCATTCTCTTGTAAGTCCATTGGCCGCAATGACACAGATGCTCCTTAGGAAGTCCCTGTAGAAGAACTGTTGCTCTTGATGTTAAATGTCGGGATGTGCTTGATGAACTGGGTACAGTAGCACGTCGCAATTCGGCGTCCATTTTCGCACTTGCCGACCACCCGATTCCCCATCTCACGTCTCGTTGGCTCATGTTTCCAGTCATCAGCTGACAGGAATTCCAAATACTCGGGGCTGAGCCAAGCGAGGCGCAGCGTGGGCCCGCGGCACCGGGCTTTGGGGTGAGTGATTACGTAGCTCAATTTCGAGGCTGAGAAAATTAATTCAAATCATTTTGACTGCGGTTTGAATGTGGATCTCATGTCGGCCACTCACAAACCGTGACGATGTAAGCTTAATTGAGAGGCACGGGGATATATAAGTTCTAGTCGCCACGCGTTTTAATCATGCTTACCTTGTTGTTTGACTATCGAGTAAATTAATATGTCTCCAATTCAGCGAGATCGAGAAGATCGCATACAAAGTCTAGACATGGATGCTTGGGCTGCAAACAGCGGAGAAAGAAGGTAATTATCTCCACTCATCATCAATCGAACTCAGTCTGACAGGAATAGTGTGATGAGCAGAGACCTCAATGTTCGCGATGTTTAGATAAAGACATGCCGTGTGAATACCCTCGTCAGAAATCTCGTGCATTGAAATCACCCGCTCAACAGGACAATTCATGGAGTCAACTACAGTCCCTCACCATCCCAACACCACACTACGCCCGTTCAACAAGCGCAAGTCTCTCAACATCAGATCTCTCACCCGGTCCATCGCCTTATCTCGCACCGAGCCCCAACTTTTCCCTCCTCCCTCCAGAAATCCCCCTTCCATCCGTTGATCTCGGCGCCGCAGAGCTTGAACTCTTCAGTTATTACCTCTGCCACACAGCGCGCTCACTAGCCTACGATGAAGATGATCTGTTCGCTTTGCAAGTTGGTTTCCCGAACTTGGCGTTTAGAAGTAAACCCCTCATGAGCTCTATTCTCGCTCTCGCAGCGGTGCGGAAATGTCATGATTTGATATCTCAACCTTTGCAGAGGGTTGATAAGATTCAGGTTAGGCATTTACTTGCTCTTGCGGATGAACATCATAGGGTGTCGCTTCGACAGACGAGGGCTGATATTCCAATTGCTAATCATTACGATCATGTTGTTGCGAATGCACCTCTGATGGTTCTTTACGCAACGGCGAATCATGCTGTGAGAATTAAGGTCGCAAAGACGCTTGATGAAGGGGAGAGAACGAGTTCGGCACCGGTGCAGTTACACTGGATGACGCTTATCCGGGCAGCGCATTTGGCTTATACAGGTCTTTTGCACTCGACCAAAGATTTTGGATTCTTGGAGGACTTTACAGCTAGTCCGCCTGATATCACATTGAGCAGCCAGTCAACTAATGGCTTGGTTCCTTTGGGGGAAAACGGACCTACGCCGCAGACAGAGCAACTGCTCATGCCAATTATTGCAGCGACTTCTGGTTCAGCGCTGGAGAAGTTGAGAACAAGAGCGCAGGCTTTGGAATTTACTGCGCACTTGAAGCCATCTTGGGAGTCACCGGGTGACGATACTGAACTTCAAGCTTGTCTTGTAGCTCTCGAAGCGTTGGACAGTATCGTGAATGAACTATTCCACCCAGATCAGAGCGCTTACACAGATTCGCGACAATCTGATCTCGAAGCAGGTTGGGCAGCACTTAGTCAGCTCTCAGATGTATCACCCTGGCTCCGAAGTTACATGGCCCGCGTAACTTTCTCCACGCCACCTAAGCCCCTCCGCCGAACGATAATGTGGTTTTTGAACCGGATCCCCAGCGAATTCCTCAGCATCGTCGAGTCTGTGCTTGATAACATACCCACAAGTCCTGATAGTATCCCTGACGAGGGTATTCAGTGCGAAGGCGATGTTTCTGAGACGACGAGACTTGCTATGGACATCTTTTCTCACTGGCTTGTTTTGGTTATGCTGTTGGATGGTGTTTGGTGGATTGGCGGTATTGGGGCTTGTGAGTTGGGGAGGATAGTGAAGTATACGAGTAGGAAAGGCTTCTTCGGGGAGTTTTTGGGAATAGAATCGTGGTGGCCTAGGAGTATGCTCAATATTGCTATGGAGATAGGGAGCCAGTCCTAGGGCAGTCATGGCATGTTTATTGGGACCAGGAAAAACTGGATAGTTTTGTGGATATTGGAGAATACCATATATAGATTTCTTTTATCATAATATAATTTTTAGACCTCCTATACCATTTTTCAACGGGCATCATTCCTTGTTCGTGCCCTTACTGGCTCCATCGGAATATCCTCCACTTCGTTGGCTCTATCGTCCTATCATTGAGTCAGTCAACCTCCAGCACCTCATGGTGCAAAACCAACCTCTTGTATAGTGATCATGTTATCCTGAGACTCCCCTCTCCTCCTTGGCGAATGGGAGCTCGAACGTCTTGCATTATCTTCGGTCCATGGTCGTGCGGCACCGTCTTCCACCGAAGCCTGACTATAGTTTGAAGCAAACTCATAATGGCCATCATCTCGCGATCCCACCTGATGGAGGATAGAGCCCATTTCCGCTCTAGAAGAGGATCCAAATCTCGAGCTTTTCCGTTGGAAATTGGGCGAGGAAAAATCAACCGAATTATGCTGGTTGACAGACGGTGATGCATTGTCTCGATATTCAAACGTTGTAATCTTTCGCATTGCCGATTCTGAGATCCTGTCAAGCACGCTCTTGAAATCATCCAGAAAAATGACATCAGAAGCACATTTGAAAACCAAAGCGAGCTAAAACCTGTTATAAGTGGCTTGATGGCAGAACAAAGAAACTAACCCTCCAGAACGGATTGATCCCCCCTCTTTTCGACACCGCAATCATGAAAATGACATCAGTGATCAAGAATACGATCGACAAGAACAAAGAAAATAACATGATTCCAAATCGAGGACTAGTCCGAATAAGGCCTGGAATCGTAAATTCGTAGTTCTCGTTGATGGCTAGAACCAGTTTGATAGTCGTGAAGACCCACCACGGGTCTCTGAAGAGCGGTTCGAGAAGTCGTGATGTGTTGAAGATTTTACTACCGAGATGATTGTGATATTGGAAGTTGGCCCATGTTTCGAGAACCCAGTAGGGTTGGACGATGAGAAGGGTGATGATGAAGATACGGGCTCCCCATGTTGGGAGGAATGGACGGATTTTGAGCCATGCGATGAGGTTGTGGATGAAGTATGAGATATACAATAGAGTTGCCGTACTACTGAGGACCCTGCTTCAAGTTAACAACCCAATTCCTTGCGGATCAATGCAATACTACCATCCATATTCAGGTTCATCGAAAAAGCAAAAGAACCCATGCCCAAGAGCAAGAAGAAGCTATTCGCAATTAATCGATACTCAATGGCGAAAAACAAAGAAATAACTCACCTCACCGAGAATAAGCTTATGCAAAAGCGTATTCTTGCGATAATTGCACAAAACCAATAAAAGCAGAATAATCACCGCCCCGACATTGAAACCCTGACTCCACGCCTCTAACACCTGCTGCGCTCTTGTAGTGACATCAGGATTTGGCGCCATCGCGACAACATTTTGCGCAGACTAAAAGTGTTGTAAGAATCTGGCTGGGGCTGTCAGCAGGAGATGGAAAATGCGGCTGATTATAAGATAAAAAGCGCAACGTCATGATTATCCAACGTAAGGCACGGGTTTGGTTTTGCTGTTGGTGCCAATGCTTGGCTCGAATCAAAGAGGCGAGAAAGATGCTGCCTGGACATGGGTTGGTTGTTTGTGGGCACCAATCATGTTATGAGATGGTGCGTGGGATTGTCAGATGGGTTTGGGGTTGCGGTAAAGTTGTGAGACTAGGGGACGTTGGGCGGGTAAAAGAGGCTGAGATGTTGGAAAGTCAATTAATCATGGACATACGAATGGCCTTATGGAGTAATAAGTCTCGTGACCCCGGATGAAGATATAAACAATAAATAGCTCTTTCAAAGAACCACCAAGTTATAGAACACTGGTGCGATTCTTTGTAAAACTCAGGATGAAACTCATAAGCTTAGGCTATTCAATCAAGAACCAATCTGACATTCGCTAGACCTGTTGTACTGTGTAATGCCAGAGATATCTACAGAGCATACTTGAACAATGGGCTCTTCTCTCCCATGCGAACAAGATCGTCATCCGTATATCTCTGCCTGATTTCTTCCTCACTCATCTTAGCCTTCTTAGCATTGCCTCTCTTAAGAAGGGTCTCCAGCAACAAAACTGCAACAACACCAGCCAAACCAAAGGCCAGAGAAGTTCCGTAACCGGTAGGGTAACGGGGAGCTTCACGCGCGAGGTAGATGTAAGAGCCGATGAGGCCGCCGATGTTGCCGACGCAAACGAGAAGACCAATGTTGACGGATCGCTTGGCGGGATCGGGCGTGTTGGCTACGTTCCAGGCGTTGACACCAGGAAGAATGGGATACATGCTGGAAATCGTTAGTGATTGACTATGAGGATGATGGGCGAGGACTTACCCGAAGCATGCGAGACAGACGGCAAAGTAACAAACAGCAATGTTGTCCTCAATGTTGCTGGACTTGACAAACAAGATGATAAAAGCAACAACAAGACAGCATTGAGGTCCCAAGATGAAAGGAGCGCGCCACGAGTACTTATCCGCAAAGATGGCGAACAAATAAGCAGAAATAGCTCCAATAGCATAAGGAGGGATAGTCATCAACTGCGCATCAGAAGAAGTATATCCCATACCGGTCAGGATAGTAGGCATAGTGAACTTCATAGCATAGTTGGGCACCGCATTCGACCAGTTCGCGAAGAACAAGAGCCAAATCTTGTAATCCATAAGAATATCCTTGAAAAGCCGGAGATTGAAGTGATCGTTCTCCTTGTAGTCCATTGGGACTGTAGCCCGACGGGCTAGTTGTCGGAGTTCAAGATATCGAATCTCATCGGCGTCGAGCCAGCGTGTGGACAGGGCTGGTGAATCGCAGAGGAGGAAGACGCACATTATGGCGACGACGACGGTGAAGAGTCCTTCGATGAGGAAGATCCAGCGCCAGCCTTCCAGACCTGCCATGCCGTCCATCTTGGCGATGGCAAAAGCCAGAAGGCCGGAAAAGGCACCACCTGTTGCAGCTGATGTGTAGAGGATTGCGATTCGGGTTTGGGTCTCGTTGGGGAGGTACCAGTTTGAGATGATGAGGATTGCACCGGGGAGGAAACCGGCCCTGTCAAAGTCAGTAGATGATCAAAGGCTTAGCGAGATTAAGGGGACTCACTCAAAGATACCAAGTAGGAATCGAATGGCCAAAAGTCCAGCGTAGTTTTGCACAAGAGCAGTGAGAGTCATGACGACACCCCAGCAAAAGACGATGCCGCCCATGTACCAAGACGGTCTCTTGAACTTGTGGAGGATCATGTTGGAGGGGACTTCGCAGAGGACGAAGGGGATGAAGAAGATGGCGGTGACGATGTTGTACTCGATACCCTTGAGGTGCAAGTCAACAGTCATGCCTTCAATCTTTGCATTTCCTACACAATTTAGCCATTGAGCATACTCACAAATGTTAATGAAACTTACCAATGTTGGTCTTGTCCAAGTATGCGATGAGATACAAGAGAACAAGCATGGGAACCAATCGCCACTGATCTGCGTAAGTAAGGAGAACTACTAAAGGGGTGAAAAACTTACATCGACTTTTCGAATGATAGCCTTCTTCCTCTCTTCAGGAAAGTTGTTCAAGAAATCAGCATCTTCTTGGGATAGGCCATTTTGGGCATGCTCATTATGCATAATCCCAGACTTTTCATCCCGCGAAAACTCGCGTTCGATATCTTGAGTCTGAGTTGCCATTGTGAGTTGATATCCTCTTGAAGATGTCTGATAAAAAAAACAAAGAGGGGAATTCAAGGTCCAAAAGGCACCTTTATATCCCAGCTAGGATGATTCAGCTGGGTGTCATTGTAAAGGAGAACAGGGAAATGTGATGAAATTCTAGTCATGGTTCCAGAGTCTGGGGTTGGATTGTGGAGTTGCAAAGTCCGGGGATGCGGGGGATGAGACCATGTAGAAAACTAGCGATGAAGTAACGAATGAGAGCGATTTCCGGGGTGAGCTAGTAGAATATGGGGTCATGAGTGGAAATTGAGTTTGTCAGCCCGGAGAAAGAATCCGGGCATGCTCGGAAATCCAAAATACGTCTCTGAAAGTGGTGATACTGGTGAATCAAGACGCCTCGGATACTCGGATTCTGCCGGGAGGATTGTCGTGAAGTTCGTGAATTCGCCTTCTGAAGATCAAGGCCGAGGCGCGAGATGGAGACTTCTTTTAGATATATAAGAAGACGATAAACTCAATGGAAGAGAATTAAATCATCACATCAATCAACAATCACAACAACAAGAGCAATCTTAAACATTCGTAACCACATCGAAATCACACTTAGACACTTTAAGTCTCACAACCAATCACAATGTCTTTCGATCTCAAAGGCCTCGTCCCCGCCCCCGTCACCCCCTTCACCAAGGATGGCAAAGTCGACTACGACGCCATCCAGCGTCTGGGTTCTTGGCTCGGCAGCATCGACGGCGTCAAGGGTCTCGTCGTGCTAGGCCACGCCGGAGAAGGCACTTTCCTCACCCAGCAGGAACAGGTCGACACCATCAAGGCCTTCGTCAAGTCCGTCGACAACAAGATCCCCATCATCGCTGGTATCACGGGCGAGGGCACTGAAGTCGCTGCCCTAGAGGCCAAGCGCGCCAAAGAGGCTGGCGCCCAAGCTGGTCTCCTGTACCCCTCCCATGGATGGTTGCGCTTTGGGTACCAGCCTGGTGCGCCTCAGGATCGGTACAAGGTCGTCTACGAGGTCTCAAAACTGCCTCTGATCTTGTTCCAGTATCCTGATAACACAAAGGCCACATACAACCTCCAGACTCTCCTTGACATTGCGGCTCAACCTGGTGTCATCGCCATGAAGAACGGTGTTCGCAACATGCGACGCTGGGACACCGAGATCCCCGTCTTCCGCCGCGAGCGCCCCAACGTCCCCGTCCTGACCTGTCACGACGAGTACCTTCTCCACACCGCCTTTGACGTGGACGGCATGCTTGTCGGATACGGTGGTATCGCCCCTGAGCCTCTCCTCGAGCTGATCAAGGCTGGCAAGGCTAAGGACTACGCTAAGGCGAGGGAGATTCACGATCTGCTTCTCCCTGTCACCAAGGCTGTTTATCACCGGGGTTCGCATATGGAGGGTACTGTTGCGCTGAAGCATGCGCTTGTTGCTAGGGGGATCTTGTCACATGCTACTGTGCGATCGCCTCTGCTGCCTCTTCCTGATGGAGCTGAGGAGGAGATTCATGCTGCTATTTCGTCCGCGACTCTCAAGAAGGTTGCTTAGACTTGGGGGAGGAATTGGAAAATAATAGCATAGCATAGACCTTGTACTGTAGATTTAGAACAAAAGAATCTCATATCATCTGTTAAAAAGCTTTCCATCTGTGACTTCTACCTAAAACGACCAAAGAGATTGACCGGTTGATACTATAGTTTAATTAAAATGGCCATCGCATAGTATTTTCTTTCTTTCTTTCTTTCTTTTTTTTTTTTTTGGTGTCTCTTAGCATGGCTCGGAAGTTTTATTGTTGGTTTCACAGCTTGTACTTAGTGATATAACTGTTGGCCTTTAGATTGGCTATTGGCATCGGGTTTCCAACAACTCAATACCAGCTGAACATCCAGAATTCCACCAAAAGTCTTGGAATCTTAATTTAAAGTTCCAATTCGATCATCAGATCCAAGCCAAAAACACAGATCGTCTGATGAACATCCCACAAAGTCCATCCCGCCTCCGCAGCACAAGCAGCCCTAGGCTGGCTAGGGCCTGGGGTCATAGAAAATCCGGGGCAACTAGCTCACCCATGCTCTATAATATCCGAGCTCCCCGCACTCTCCTCCTCCACATCTCGGATTCCTCCCCCTTCAACCTCGGAAACCCACCAAAATGACGACCCCAATAACAACAACACCATTGTCCGAAGCATCAACGGCCACAAATCCAGGGAATCGGTCAAAACGCGTTCTACCTTTATCCCCAGATACAACCCGCGAGTCCGAGAATCGTCGGAAAGCCTCCAAGGTGAGTTATTATCTCCAAAACGGATTTATGTGCTGTTCTTACAGAAAGTAGGTCAGCCGAGCTTGTGATCACTGTAAACTCAAGAAGCTCAAATGCTCTGGAACCCTCCCCTGCGAAGGCTGTGTGAAAAGACGGCTAGACTGTCAGTATGACTCGCTTTATCGAAGAGGAAGGCCACCGACGCCGCCGACCGTCGGACCGCACCGAGGATCTATGAGTTCTGCACCTCCTGATACCAATCCTGAACAGACAAGTTCTAGATCTACATCACAAGGAGACTCTGGCCTTGAGACTGCAGAGATTGAAGGTCAATTCTTCGATCCAACATCGAATCTGACTTTTGTGCATCGTGCGTGGAAGAGATTGGCGCAGCAGACGCAACAAACGGAGTCGAGACCTGGAGTATTAACAGGTGCGGAGAATCTACAGCCTCTTATGTCTGCGGGTGATAAGCCCTTTACTACGAGGGGGGACTCGAGCTTGATGTTTGTCAATCAGCCAGAGGCCTTTGAGTTGTTCAACTACTATTTCGAGAACTGTGTTGTTACATACCGTGTTCTGAACAGACAATACTGCCAGGTATGGTTTGAAGCTGTCATCAACAATGTTCACAACGGACAGCCGTTGGACACAGGCATTGGCCATGCAAAAGCGGCGATAGTGGTTAATATTCTTGCCATTGCGAGTTTTCGACAACACAGAATCACGGAACAGGCTTCACTTCCGGGTGGCATGTCTTTAATGTCACAACAGAGTGAACAGTACTTTCTTCAAGCATCTGAGCTCACTGCTCAAGAAACCGGTCTCCCTCGCCTTGAATCAGCCCAGGCGCGAGTTTTACAGGTTCTTTATCTCTTGCAAACGTCTCGAATGAACCAAGCTTGGTATGTCTTTGGAAATACTGTGCCTATCGTTACGGCGCTTGGTCTGCATCGGAAGTCGACGCAATATCGGAATGGAGGTCGACAGCCCACTGATTACATCATATCTGAGTGTCGAAAGAGAACATTCTGGGTTCTGTATACCATTGATAAGTATCTGGCTGTCGTGTTCGGTAGACCAAGATTTTATCATGATAACGATGTCGACCAGGAGCTCCCTGATAGTGTCAACGATGAGGATATGACACCACAGGGGCCATCACCATTAGAGCCTGCCATGGACTGCCATGTTGACTCGTTAATTTTTCACGCGAGGTAAGAAACCCCTATCAGATACGTCTATCATTGCTCATACTTTCATAGGATTGCAATAATTATCGAAAATGTATCACGGCAGGTCTACTCGCTCAAAAAGATGCCACCCGAAGAACGCCTTGCCGCAGCACAAGGTTTCATCCAACAACTCCACGAATGGCGTCAAGCTCTTCCCCCACACCTCGGCACCGTTCGCCCCTCCAGCCTAATCCCTATCTTCTCACGGCAAGCCACCGCTCTGAAGCTTGCATACTGCCACGCTGTAATGCATACAACCCGACCATTCCTTCTTGATCACTCAGAAGACTGCAGTCCTGCATTAAAGGCTTGCGTGACACAGTGCATAAGCGCAGCAAAGCTTGCACTAGAAATTGTCGACGGCATGTTCTCCGAGAAATCAGTCCTATTCCATGCCTTATGGTGGATGCCCTATGTAACCTTCTGCGCATTAGCAGTGGTGTACGTATGGGACATTCAACAACGGAGCAATACAACCGCTGATCCTGGCAACGCACTGCTGTTCGACCTCGCAGAAAAATGCCAGAATCATCTAGCGAGAACTATCGCTGCTGAGTCGGCTAGTAGAAGGTACAGCATCATCATTGAGGAACTACGACAGGAAGCGAGACAAGGACCACAGCATGCTACAAGGCCATCACAGACAGTCCAGTGTCAGCAGGAGTCACTCATATCGAGCGAACATGAGTCGGGTACGAGTATAGATGAGTTGGGTTCCATGTTTGACGATCAAGATGAAACTAGTTCGGGGTTACAGTCTATCATGAATCCATTGAGTCAGTGGCAGCCCACTGACTGGTTGGATCTTGACTCTTCGGTATGTACTAGATTTGGATGTGTCAACGTGAACAGGACTAATGGTTATGATAGGCTTTCACTTTCTTCTCTCAGCTTGAAGACTCAATGCTTTATTAGTAATACACAAAGACACTTCTCAGTTGATGTGATCACATCTTTCTGCCAACCGCCGCAACAAGTTTTACAAGGTGCGGCCCACGTCGAATCTTCCGAAAGGCGTTTAGTTCTTGCCGGAAAGCTGTTCTGATATCTTCGATATCTGTTCGAAGAATCTTGAGTGCAAATCTGTTGTGGAGAGTCTAGTTTGCATTCTTAGTTCTCGAGTACGCATTGGACAGTGCTAAGACTTACTGAATGTTAGTGGCCTGGACGCTTCTTAAGCTTCTCAACTGTAGCATATCCGCCCGTGTCGATCTTCTTGTCGAGAAATATCCAGGGCATAACGGTCCATTCGTCAAATTGGTAGTGTAATGGCCTCTGGCTCTCTGAGCTGCCAAAGTCGAACACAGGGACATGAACGGATCACTGCTTCTAGCAGAACATCTCAATCATAGTGTCCTCTGAGAAGTTACCTAATAAGAGAAGTTCCGTGGTTGTACAGCCACGGGACCAAAGTTTTCTGATCGTTCGAGCGGAGAGGCAAATGGGTATCGAATATACCGGCATTCCAGAATCTGTGAATTGAAGCGACTTCATGAATCAGAACTAGTATACAGAAGACCTCTAGAGCAGGCTTCCTGGTGCTGCAAACGTATTCTGCGAATATACTTGCGTCAGACCTTCTCTAATGCCGGAGAAGTTCTTCATGGACGGTAACTTTGTTACAGATCCTGTTGATAGCGTTCACAGGAAGAAAGACTGGTCTGTGGTTGTCTTTTGATTGGAATAGAGAAGACTTGATGTCGTCCTTCAGAGGGCTGCTTGCCGGTTCGCTCATTTTCTGTGGTTGCAGAGTTGTATGAGGATGTTGTCGATGATCCCTCAGCAGGCAATCTCCTTGGTTTTTCCTCGGCCATTGACTTGATTATGTGGGAATTCTCAAGGCTGGTTCACAGCGGGAAGAGATTTAATGATTCAAGGACGGGTAGGTCATACTTGTATATTCAGTGACTCAAGTGAAGTATAGACCTTGAATGAGAGTCATGCACGAACTTCTTGTCAGTGACAAATCGAACTTGGGAACAGTGGAGAACAAACTTTACCTGACTTGCTCTTACACGGGTGATGAAACTGGAAAATATTTCCAAGGACTTGGTTTAAATTCCCTTCCGAGGGGCAGTTTATATGGTATCATAAAACAACTAGTTTCGATGCTGTAAGCCTCCTCTACTATTCTACGTTCTGTGTGGTGATATAAGCCCTTTAAATACTAAGTTCTCTACGATGGAAAAGGCTCTCAGTTACAAGTCTCAACTAAAGATAGCATCTGGCTCACAGCTTCTTATAAATATATATAGATTTGTATATCTGACTACACACTTGTGTGATTACCAAAAAGAAATTTTAAAGTCTATTTAATAAGTTTTATTATAGAAAGAGAAATTTAAATGTATTTACTAAGGGATAAAAAAGGTTGCTTCTATGCCCCGCCCCAATCATGGCTGCAAGTCAGCACCACGGCTTCTGAACACCATGCCTTTGTTCAGTCAAAAGCTTTAATTCATGAGCCAAGCGCGCTATCTGATATTGATACTTGTGGTTGAGAGTTTAAATTAGCACCCAAACTTTAGATATTCAAAAGATCTCCATCCTCTATTGACTCTTGGAACTGTGTTACAAGTGGATTCCCTTCATTGAAACTTCAATGCCTATCATAGCCATAGATAGATACAGACAGCGTTTGATATTCAGCTTGTAGGCTTATAGCGTCTTCTCATATAATTTCGAATGTCAGTAATTTGGGCCTAAAGAAACATCGGTTAGTTAGTGTCGCATATACACAGGCGCATCAGATCGAACGAAACAAACCTCGTTCAACTCTTCCTTTACCATGACCTTCCACTGACTTCCTAAACGCTATTATAATTAGTCAATAGTATATGGATTTTGATTAAACATGGCACCAACCAGCACAACTTCATAGTTGCCATTGCCTAGATGTTCATCGAGCTTTTGCTCAAGTCTCTTTTGGTTTCCGTATTCTATTGACAAGAATTGGGCAAACATTCCATCTTGACTCATTGTCTCTTGGTGTATTGATGTCTAAGTTGTGAGCTAGAAGTGTTATTTGCAGCTGAGACTTGTGGCTGAGAACTTATTCTGGCAGAGAGAAACTAGTGACTTGCAGTGGCTGGTATATAGTGGTCTTGTGAAAAATAATGGAAGGAAATGCCATATTAGTAGCTGGCTGTCTTGGCCTACTTGTACTTTCAGAAAAACATGTAATACTACTCACTCACTGGGCTCTAGTACTCTTAGCATAGAACAGGTCGCTTATCAGCCAACGGGATGAGGATTTTCATCCTATGCTGTGTTTGTGTAACAGCAGCAGATTTTCCCTGAATACGCCGAGTGGTGTAACAAATACAGAAAACGGGCATCTGTTCGAATGCACAGTAAGTGCCGGATGAAAGTGGTTTGTCTTTCGCGTATTCTGTTATGTGCTCAGATGCTGATCAAGTACCTTGACAGAAGCGGCAGGTTAATATCAAGTCAAGGAGCAGGCTCAAGGACTAATAAGCGTGCCTATTTCAATGACAATACTGAATAGTCGTAACTGCTAGTTCTTTCCAAGACACAACATGGAATAAACGGACTGTTGCCGTGGAATCAAGTCTATTACCAGGATGGGCCATAAGCTGTTTGGCGACTGCTCTCCCTACTTAGAGTCTTAGACTACTATGCAACCGATTAAGCAAGCTCCTGATCGTTCTCAGCAGTGGATAAAGGCCCTCTCAGAGTGCATGCATAAAAGACAAGCATGGTGAAAATAGTCAACCCAACAGCAACAACGACATAAACCCAGAAGTACGGCGATAACATCTCATTCCCCTCCCCGTCTTCCTTTGTCCACTGAAAAAAGCCCAGAGAGGAAAAAGTCTGTTCAAGGTTAGAGATTAACAACCAAAGATGCTGTCTCACTTACCGAGACAAAGGTAGCAGGAAGAAAGACCATGCCCAGCATGGCGATGGACTTCATGAGACTACCATCGAGACGTGCCATTTGAGCAACCTCAAGATTCACTCAAGATATCTCTTGGTTTATTCTTGCGTCCTTGCGACCGATACTGTTCAGTTCCTGGAATATCTTAGCTCCAAACTTTCACTTACAATCTGAAACGTACCAGCTGTGTTGCCAAGGTCAGGCCGTCCGTGATGTGAGTGCATTGTCTTATGTACTCGTCGTACTCATCAACAAGGTCCTGAAGCCTGGTCCTCAGCCTATCTCCCACCTCTCGGAGATTGTGCAGTCTTGTCTGGCTGCTCGGGACTTTGGCTGCCACGGGAAGGCCAAAATCAGAACCGTGAAGCTCACCAATATGATCGATCATCTTGGGGAGCTGGGTCTGCCAGTTCTGCAGCCCGATTCTTAGGAAACTGATGTTCTGCCATAAAAGCACGGCAGGCTCTTGCTCTTCTTGCGACTGATCCGAGCTTGGCTTTGGTTGTGAAACAGGCTTGGCAGCCTTTGAGTGAAAGAGTCTCGATACCAGTCGAAAGTACGATGTCAAGCACCCTCCTTTCATCAGCGGTGCGATGACCTCGACTTTCTCGTTTTCGGAGCTCATGGGACTTTCTTTCCCCTTCATTGATCGGAGGTCCTGATGGGCGAGATCGTGAACTCGCTGGACAAACTGCGTCAGACACTTCCTCACTGTGCCGATGTGCCTCTCCCTCTCGAAGCCAGCAAATACTACTGGGAGAACCATTGGATGGAAGACGCCCCCATCAAAGTTTTCCAGTTGACCGCAGATGAGCTCAGAGTCGGTAATCAGCTCCCCGTGGAGCTTGTGCTTGGAAAGATCACACCCATACCAAACTGCATTTGTTGTGAGACTTGCAGGAAAGAAGGTCACAGAGAGTGCCATATCCCCCTCCCAGGCAGCAGAGGTTCTGCAATTGTATACTGCAGAGAATTAAGAACAACTGTTATGAGATACGGCATGTTGACTGACCGATAGACGGGACGGTTGCGCTCGTGGGGTTCCATGTGAATGGGACATGGATAAAGGCACAGCTCGTATTGCGATTGATAGCCCGAATAATAGATCCATGGACCTTGAGCTTGTTGATGATGTTTTCAAATCCGATCTGACTAAAAGGGAGCTCATCAAGGGAGTCGGTTTTCGAGGCCATGACCAAGTTTATGCTTGAAGCTTTCGTATCCTGGCTCCATTCGCAAATGGTCTAGAAGGCTCTCAGTATAATTCACTCGATCAAGGGGAGGCCACTCACATCCAACCATTGACCGATGTCATCGTCACACGTAAGAAACTGTCGCTTGGTTTGCGGATTCGGGCCGTTGCTGGAAACGAAAGAATAGGGATCTTCGGGTTGGGGTGCTTCAGTCGGTTTCGAGATTTGGAATGCTTCGTTGGGCTGTGGCGAGAAGTCGAGCAGATCCCAGTCGTGCTCCTGTAGCTCGGATCTTCTTGTGATCCATGACATTTTGGCAAAGAAGTTTAAGTAGATTCGCTTGGAAAGTTTCTAACTGTGTGGTGTGTGGTGTGTGGTGTTGTTTGTGGGTTAAGTTGAGTGCTTCACAAGTTTAGTCAGGCACGCGGCTTTTAAGGCGACACTGAAACTCAGCGCCGGCTATTCACTCTACTGAAAGAGGTGACACAGCGAGGCATCAGAGAATTTGGCGTGATACAGTCCATCTTGCAAGCCCATTCACGAGTCCCATTGTTCCTGGTTGCAACTGAATCTCCTTGGCGGTGTACGTTTCACGACCTCCTTTTCCGTCGGGACACGGCACCGTTTGTCTGTGAACATGTGAACATCAAGTCCTGAGAGTGACATAGAGGGCCATGAGACTCAACTTCAACGCCTGACTGTGCAGTGTGTCACCTACGTAAATAATATGCTTGGGCAGTCCAGGTGTCACAGCGTGTCCTCTCCCCCCAGTTCATGCAGAACCGTGATGCTTCAAGTATTGCCTCATTTATTGGCACAAACCGCATACTAACATATTGTTTGGCTGCTCAGGCCAAATGGGGGAGTCAAATTGGGTGCTCCTACAATGTCCCTCACTGCTCACACTAGGAGGTGGAGTATAAATATCACAACCAGGATTCTTTTTCAAGTAAACCAAGTCATATATGTGATATGATCAATGAAGATCTTTCTGCAAGTAAGTTATCCCTGTTTTGATACTGATTCATGAATTGAAAATCTCGAGAATATGATCCAGCAATTTCTGACTCTCGAATACGGAAACAAGACGAGGCTTAAGAAAAAGCTTGACGATTACTTTGGAATTGACAACTATGAGGTAGTTGAGGTAAAGTTCAAAACTAGAGGAGGTTGGTGCTTCTGACTTCGTCTATCGTCTTTAAATTCAATACTAATCGCGCGACGCGCCTTTTAGACCGAAGTCAAAGAAATACAGGAACACGTGAAACAACACTACAAGTCTACGACCTAGCAACTCTCTGAAAAGGGGACGGGCATGGCAGTGATTCGCTATCGGAAGTCATGGAGTCAGCGCAAAAAGGACAACTTATCACAGGACAGCCATGAGAAACTGCTCCAATTCAATGTCAAGTCAGTCTTGATTCAGAGCATATACTAGATCTTAGATAGCATAAAGGCTCTGCAGAACACACAAGGAAGCAAAATCCAAACATTCAAGAGTTACACCCATAATCGACAACCTGATAATGCAGGGAGACTTGAACGTCACTGGGCTTGAGCGTGATACGCTGAAGGACCAACTCGAATATGCATTGCTTCCAAATGGAATCAACCAACAGGAACAGTTTCTTCCAATTAGCTCTCTTGACTCCATATGCAATGAAACAACCGTGCTCACCGAACTGTGCAGGTACTTTAGCAACGAGCAAGCTGAACGATACACAAGATATGTCTGCGATCAGAGCAAACCCGCCAAGAAGATATTTAGTATTCTAGCCCTGATCAATCGAATTGAACTGACCCCAACTTTCCAAGACGCCGGATTCTTCGACCAAGACCTGCCACTCACAAAGAATACTGGAGGGTTGGAGTTGCGATCTCGCTGCCCACAAGATCAACGATCCATCCCGCTTGCGACAAGTCCACAGAACGCCAAGTCGATACGCGACTTTAACCTGAAACAGTGGTGCGTACATATCCCATCATTTGGAATGGATGGTGATGGAAGCTGCGAGGATTTCGTGCTTGAGTCGGGTACCATCATGCCGTGGGAATCTGCTGGGCAAAACATCATCACTGGAGGTTATGGATATATTCAAAAGGTCACGATACACAAAGACCACCATTCTTTTGTAAGTTGACGACGATGAGGCACCATTCCAACATGCAGGATAAACTGACATACAGCAGACTGAACACAAGGATTTTGCATTGAAGACTGTACTGCCAGCCAAACACCACACTCGAGATATTTTCAAGCAGGAGTTGGTCGCCTTTCGCAAGGTCTGTCCCGGACCAAATCTGTTGGAGCTCGTATCTGCATTCGAGATATCAGGAAAGGATCAGTTTATGCTTTTGTTCCCGTGGGCTGAGGGAGGGACCATGACCGACTTGATGAACCAATCGTCAAAGGACCTCTTCACCTCTCTGCAATTGTCACCAAGGGACTTTGTTCAATGGGCCACGTCCCAATGCCGTGGCTTGGTCGAAGCTCTTGGGGCAATCCATCAAGTCAACGTCGTTCCTAGGATGGACGAGGGAACCTCCAGTGGCCAAACCAGAAGCTTTGGAATACACCTTGATATCAAACCAGCCAACATTCTCTACTTCTCTCAAGAAACAGCCAGCCATCCACTTGGATTTCTCAAGATTGCAGATTTTGGCCTGACCAGGTTTCACAGTCAATCATCCCGGACAAGAAAAAGCCGCGGTTCTGCCTACAGATGCTCACAGCAATATCGCTCACCCGAACATGACATCGGTTACATCATTTCTAGGAAAGTGGACATCTGGGCACTTGGCTGCATCTTCTCTGAGCTCTTCACTTGGATGCTTCTGGAACATGAAGCGCGCGAGAGATTCCGTAAAGCGAGAATGCAGGATGCCCTGTTTTCGGGAGACTGGGATTGCCTCGAGAACGGCTTTGGAAACGACATTGAGGACAACTTCTTCCAGAGGCATATCGAGATGATCGGATGGAACCGGGGGACTCAAGTTACAAGAAAAGCAGAAGCAAACATTCTGGAATCGAATTCTTCCACCACCTATTCCAGCAAGATCGATCAGACTCAGACACCTAGTGTCGCGTACCCACATTCCGCGCACCCCCACCTTCTACACACTCCCTGCAACCGTAATTTCCCAACCCCTTATATTACGACCCCGCGCTTACATCACGTAGCCTCCACAATTTTCACTAATCAATAAAGGATCACTCTTCCTAGTAATAATCCTCTTCTATTAGATCACTTAGATTATAATACTCTAAAGTTAGATTACTATAGATTAAGACTAATCCCTATAGATCTAACCTTAGGATCACTTACTTTCTTTACTAAGCTATATAGCTACCTTTAATATATAAAATATATTTATTTATACTTTTATAGATTCTAGCTTACTAATTATTAATAA
>JAAOAJ010000473.1:0-22065 GCA_013781345.1 Fusarium coicis | reverse complement strand
AACATACAACAGCGGGGATTCGCTGGTCGTCACCGACCCAACTACTAATCCGCCCCTTACAGGCTTGACTATGGGAGAGCGGACGGGATCCCGTATTTTCCTGTAGATATGGTCGTATGTGCTTAGTTGAGGTCGGAATTTGGTACAAGTGCAAATGTGGACCAGCCGTCACGCCCTTGTTCCAACGTTGACATCTCGAGAGTCTATACATGCATCTCAAGTTGAGTTAAAGCGTTGGTCAGTAGTGGAGCTGAAGATAGAGAGTGGAGTACTTTTAGAAATTCCTTTATCTATAATGCCGACCTGGATCTCATAAAGAGTGGACTGAAGATCATCTCTTTATACCCTCCGAGTGCTATTCCCCAAACGCAATAGGCATGGCCTGCCAAGAATTCCAGACTGTTCAGAACCGTCCGAACTTCCCTGGAATGGTTTCACATGCAACGGCTCCCGGTTTTCCGTGACGCTATGATGCTCGCCGATGTTCTTTTATACGGGCAAACCAATCAAAGCGAGATTCTGCCAGGCTGAGGGTATCGCCAAGCAAGCTATGCCCTGATGGTATAGCTAGGCGAAAACCTAAATACGAGGCTGAGCGGTGGATTCACTGTGGATGCCTGCGCCATGACCATGGATCCAGCATGATCTTTATAGTGTCGAGATCCCATCCAGTTGAATATTCGCATTCGCTATTTCACTTCTCATCATAATAATGGCAGGGCAATACTACGCGGTGCCGTCAAACGGCCAGCACGACATCCGTCTTGAATTCCAGAACCCACCAATTACACCAAACCCACCACCCAGAACCTTCCAAGGTCTTCCAGCTCGTCGCCGATCAAAAGTAAACCTCTGGCTCGGCCTCATCGGAAAATGGTTCATCACAGTTATCTTCATCATAGTCGTCTACGGGATCTTGATCGCGTATGCTCTCTACGATGTCATATCAGAAAAGCAGAAGAAATATTTTAATGCGCTTATCACGGGGTTTCTTATTGCTCTGGGATTATCGACTATGAGTCAGTTGACGCATGCGGTGCAAGATTTGAGATGGTGGATTTTGAGTAAGCGGCCGAGATCTCGTCAAAAGGTAATTTTTGAATGAGGTTTGGAAGCGGGCAGTTTACTAATTGGTGTAAATAGGTCAAAGCGATCTTGCATGTTCATAGCATGAGTCAAGTATTGGTCTTGGCATTCAAATCAAGTCGGTGGACAATTCATGTTGGAGTTGCAACCTGGGTAGCGCTATTTCTTGTGAGTTCACATCTGGTTTCCCTCAAAGCATGACTAACACAATCAGGCAACTCAAATCGGCTATGCCTCACTAGGTCTCTGCTACTCAGTCGAAAAAACCGAAGATCAAGCCCTCTTGGTTCCCGGAAACGTCTCCATCGCGAACTTAACCACTATCTCAGGTTCGAGTATCGTTAACGCATCCAGTTCGACCAAGAGCGAAGAGTATACGGCAAACAGCTACGGTATCATATCCCTGGCTTTAAACGAAGGGACTCCGGACGATATTCTCTCCCCTGGGACCTTATTCTTTGCAGATAATAAGTTTCTGTTTTGTGACGGCGGATCATGTGCTTATGCCTTTCGCGAGACGAATACCCTTACTCTGGATAACCCGAACAAAGCTCCTGTCTCAGCTGTCACGGACAGGAAGGTCAACATTACGTCGCATTGCGACGCGCTGAAGGTTCGTCAAGGGGGTAATGGAACAGAGGAGCGGATTACCATCGACATTGGGAGCAGAGAAACCAACATCACATTACCTAGCAAGGAGGTTCTTGGTGAAAAGGTTTACATGACATCTCACTCTCGCAACTGCGGCAGCGATTGCAGCATTGTCTCAGTGTTTGAACCATCGTCGACAGATCCATGGCTTTACAACTGCACCGTCAAAATGAGCCCTGTTGAAAACGCAAAGCGGCCAGAGCACGAAGTTGGCCAGAGACTGATGCGCCTAGCAACATCAGCGATAGCCCTAGGAGGCCCGGACGGCCCAAAAGACACCCGATCAAACAGCTACCCCGCTGCGTCGATATTCGGCATACCACTCAACGGCTCAACGGAACAAGTAGAATATCTTCTATCACGCTTCGCAACGGGTATGCTGGCAGCTGTCATTGAATCAAACACAGATATTGTCCTCGCCGGCCAGATGCCAACGATTGGACAGAAACTCAACGTGTCGCACTGGGGAATCATCACCTTGATTTTGTGGATCACGGCGTTTCTTCAGTTGTTGGTGGCTGTTGTGGCGACCAAGGTGTCGGAACGGGTTGTTGTGCCAGAAGGCGATTCTCTCTCAGAGGCTAGGGTCTTGAGGGGCATGGTTGACGAAGATGTTTTGGATGGAGAGGGTGCGGGAGCGAAGGGGAAGCGTTTATGGATTTATAGGAACAGACATGTTGGTGACGGGCTGTATGATTTGTATATGGAGGAGGTAAGAACGTAATAGGCTGATATCGCATACCTCAAGTTAAGATTGACACAAGACTCAATTGACAGCTAAATTGTTAGTCCATGATAATGGCTTTTTCTACACGTAAATATGAACTACCGCGCGAAGCCTGCAACTCCTTCTTTGCAAGAGAGATGTGTAAAACCCCTGTATAGCCCTTCAATGCGGTAGGCTATAGCAAGATCAGACTGCCGTCGTCTTGGTTTTATGCCTTGCTTATCATTAAATGACCCATACCTCTCTATCTTCTTGTGATGTTGATGTTGATGTTGATGCAGGGTAGTTCTGTAGGCACCGGATGGACCTCTGCTGATGGATGTGTTACTGGGCTCATTTTAGTACCGATCGGCGGGTTTAGCTCAGTTGGGAGAGCGTCAGACTGAAGTCAAACTTCGGGAATCGTAATCTGAAGGTCATGTGTTCGATCCACATAAACCGCAATTTCGTTTTTTATTACCTCTCTTCTTCTTTTCGTTTTCTTAATATTTGGGAAGTTAAACGCTGAACACTCACTCTCAGTCAATCCCTCTGCACTCCACTTGCACTCGCCGCATTGAAGTAAATACATTCCAACAGTCATGCATGCCCTTGGCTCCGTTCTCTCTCTCAGCTCGCCCTCAACTCCTTGGTGTCAATCCTATCTATTATTGACCTTCGTGACATTTCATTAAAGTCTGAGGCTTTAGTATTTGGCGCGCAGCTTCTTCCAAAGCTTATGCATGCGCTCAGCTTGTCCAGGCGTAAACCTCTTGGGACCGCACTCACTACACCTCGTTAGCCATATTTCCAGCCTCAAGACATGAACAACTCACGGTTCAACATAGTCCATGAAGTTATCCGTTGGATCAAAGCCAGGCTTATGAGGACAGCTGTTCAGATCAGGCGGAGGGCACGCTCCATACTCCGGAGGCTCTGCCTCATAGGGAGTATCATCAACATAGTCACCTGGCTCTTTGCAACCATTCTCAAAGGTATGCTCCAGACCAAGCCAGTGTCCAACCTCATGGACGGTTACGTAGTTGAACTTGGGAGGGACTTCGCCAGGGTTGTCGGGCCTCATGATGCAGCCATCGAAGAGGATATCGTCCTTGGTGGGGCTGGGAACAGGGAGCTCGCACTTTCCGCCAGGGGGCATACTTGCGATGAAGAACAGGTTGAGATCTTTGTAGGTTCCTTGCCTCAATGCGGCCCGGAGCTCCTCTTCGGCTTCACTTCTTCCTGGACTGATGGGATAGGCCCAGTCGTAATTGACGGTTCGGGTGGTGTTCATCAACTTGAATGAGAAATTCCAGGGCTTGAACTTCTCGTTGAGAAGGTCTATCTGGCCTTTGACCGTAGATTGCTGCGAATAGTTAGTACGGTAGTCCCAAAGCTATCCTTCAGGTTACTTACTTTAAGGTAGTTGTCTTCTTCCTTCTTGCTCGCTGCGAGGATATGCACGTAGGTCTCGACCTCTACATTCTTATGCTGTCCTCGGATTTCGAGATGCTCATTTGCAAGGTTCTTCGAAACAGCCTTTAAGCCATTGCTAGATCCCGAAGTACCGCAGTCAAAGCCAGCTGCTAACACAGAGTTGGCCAAAAGGCCCAGAGTAAGAGCAGATTGAAGATGCATACTGAGTGATGAGGAATAGATAACGCAGAGAATACCTCAGCACAGGAGGCTTGAAACGTATCGAATCTTACTGTTTTATATACATCTGGAATTTTCGTATTGCCAGCTTTCAATTGGGACTTTTGAATCCTTTGCAATCCTTCTTATACTGCGCCACGTTCGGCAATACTGGTGAAGGTCTTGGCGGTACCCCTCACAAGGTAGGAACACGAGGCCAGTCCATGTTAGCGTTGCCTTGAGATCGATTGAATAGGAAATAAGAATCTTGCTCCAGGGGGGTTGGAGATGTAAGCAGGCTGACACCTGTTCTATTGGCTGGTTTCACTGGTGAGGATCGCGGGGTTACGTAGTCTTTCGCTGTTCTGGGCAGATAATCAGGCAAAGAGATACAGTTGTAGGATTGGAATCGTAATACTCGGGCTTCAATAGGCCGTTTATCTCATGCCGTGAGGAATAGACTATTCTGAATCTGTTCACGACGCGCGGTCTTGACATTGCCTTCCTGTACTGACGGCGATCATGATTGCAGGCTTCTATGATGGAGTGAGGATCCAATGCGGAAGACTAGACCGTCAATAACTACTATTAAAACGTGTTTGGCCTCGCATCCTTTGTTGCAATAGGGCAGCCTGAGTCCTTGGAAATGAGAATTTGCTGTTTCAGTAAAGGATGCTTTTAGGCTAATACCATTTCATGGCCACTCACCAGGATTCTGAGATTATGGGTAAGAGCAGACATGCGACGCTTGACGGATGCGGATAGATGCGACACGAGTCAATTTATGATTCTTTGTGGCTTACATGCATGTCTACAGTGTTTCCTGGCCTGAATACCTGAGGTCAATGTTGGAGGTTAACCTTGTTGCCAAGACAAGGTGTCCTGATACTCAGCATGAGGAGCGATACGTTGAAGGACATTATGTAAACACATTAGACGAATGAAACGTGATATCTCGGTGCAAAACGTCCAAGCCGCTGTGCCGAAATAGCTTCTGGTTGCTGGTTTTGAGATTATTGCCGTACGCAATTTGGTCATGAACAGCATGCAAACTTGATCAAAATAAGCGTTTACGAAGTAAGCCCGCTGCCTGGCTTCATTAGCCAATAGCATTTCAAGTGACTCTGGGATGTCTACTTTTGCGTTCAGGCTTGGAGCTTATGCCATCTCAGCTATATAGTGTAATGGGTAATGTGGTTTTGGGATTCAGATTTGAGTTCATGCGTATCATCATGTACGCCAATGACAGAGATTGAAAGGCTTGTATATAAGCTTTCTCCTCCAGGACATGCTTTGTGGAGAAGTGTATTTAACCTTTCGTGAATGGCATAAAAGGTGAGTCGCATCTGCCTGGTTCGTGCTGTGATTTTCAGTTCTATAAATAAATTCTGATCCTCACAAGCATTCAGAACATACCGTCACCTACTCGGACCACCATCACATTCTCATCATGGAGCCTTCCGAAATACCACCCGCAAACGAGGGCTTGTCAACATTTACGTGCTTTTCGCATTTTCCTCCCGAGTTGCGCCAAATGATATAGGAGTGCCTTATCTCTGTGCAACGATACCTGAGGATAGGAGACACCTGGGGCAAGCCACCCACGATTGGGTCTTTCTCAATCTCCGAAGGAATGAATCTCTCCTGAGTCTGCTCTGAGAGTCGGAAAGTCCTTGCTCGTATCATCGCGTACCAGACCGGCAAAAATGCTAATGGGGCTTCCCTCAATCGACCTTTCGGCACTGTTCTTCTGAGAACACTTGATGCACCCTCACTGGAGCTCCTTTCTTCCATAACGGCCGATATCGATTGTATTGCTGTACCAGGGTCGCGATTTAGAGGCGGGATTCAAAAGCTCCATCTCGCTCTGGAAAAGAGGGTTACCGCCGGTGGTCGACAGATAAAAGCCATCTACGCTGGGATATTCTATAAACTACCAGACAGACGACTGCCGGCCACCAAGGAATCACCTCATGACACTACTCGCTGATTTCAAAATCACGACCGATGAAGATGCTTTACCAGGCCCGTGCCCCGGTAACAAGTTCGTTGTTATATATAACGGATCATACGGGGCAGAAAATAAGTTTATAGACCTTGAGTACTTCGGCTCTCTTTATGATAAGGTTGCAGTAGATTTGCGCCCAACTTGGCAGGGACTTGCATGGAAGGACAGATTCGCCACACCGGTAATAGAACCGGGCCTGATGTTGATCGTCACATCCACAGTAGAGTAAAGACATGAGAGGCGTAGTATGAATGAGCTGGATTGATGATTTAGTGTACTGAGTTATATCGTGGTTAAAATTATTATATACTATATTAACTGGGCCTAAGCCATATCGATAGGTGCTGGCAGAAATATGGTGCTGGTGGAGAGCTTTTTAATGCAGAAAGAATAGTGAATAGAGAAAGAGACTGACTCAAAAGGGAGGAAGCCAGTGATGCCATGATGCTATTACAACGTCTTCTACTATACCGGTTATGCGATAAGTCAGAGAAACATTCAGTTTATTGAACTAGTTAACGGTTCCGAAAGTTATGCGTAGTTGGAAAACATGATAGCACGGTACTAATGCATAGCACTCAGAATGTTGATTCTAGTGCTATATTGCCTGCCCATTTTAAATATGATGAATGTCGGAAGCATCGTGTTGGGATACCTGTTAACTTGAGAGAAACGGAGACACTTGAAGGACAATAGCTGGTCTTATGCTGCGATGCGTCCACTTCCCTCAACCCATTGACTCATTAGACAAGCTACACAAGCTGCACTTTCTTCCAAGCTCAACTCTTAGGGTATGTTTTAAGCCTGGAACAGATCTACGATCTTAGATCAAGCCATTTGCGGCCAAGTTACACTATAACCCGCCCTGAAGGCACATTCCAGGTCCAGCAATCGCCCCCAGCACGGAATTCCGGGAACCCACTACATCACTCTTAAGATCACCAGTAAGAACCTTCCAAATCAAGCGCGGACCTGAGAATTCAGGGCCCGCTATTTGCCTCCGCCACCGCCCTGTTTCGAGACCGTTAGTGCTTATATACAACGGACCCAAGAAATGAAGCATAACAGTCTTTATTCCTTCGCAAGACTCTCAAACAGACCAAAATCCTGAGACAATAAATACTAATCACTCAGCCACAGAGGATCGGCCCGCTAGAAATGAACAGGACCTAAGCTCAGACATCTGCAATGCTGTCTGGCATGTTGACAAAGCCAAGTCTACAGGGGACCCCTGGAATGCTCAGCCTTGATATCCACCGCTAGACCAGATCAGACATACGACATTCCTCCCAGTGCGGTCTAGACGGGAATCCTACGATCCTACGAGGTCATGGGTTCGGTATATAACAAGCGCGCCAAGTCGCGATGGACTTAAGCCAAGATATTCTTTAGATTTCGCCATGCATATCGCTTCCTACGTCTCCGTCGCATTCACTGTGCTTGGCCTCGCGGCTGCCTCACCTAAGGGATGCGTTACTAAACGATCGCCTGAGCCAAAGTTGGAGAATGGTCACTACATTGTCGACCGCGCGACAAAATTCGCTAATAAGAAGGTTTGGACCTTTAATGGGGCGAGTCTTCCTGAGGGTCTTTACTCGAGCGATTATCAAGTTGGAAAGACCCATGTTTTTACACCGTCTGGGGTAAAAGTCCGCAATGGGTATCTTGAGTTGACCGTACCGGGTGGACAAAAGTCTAAGCCGTACAAGGCTGCTGAGGTTGCGACTAAGATTGAGAACATCAAGTACGCCTCTGTCCGAACAACAGCTATTCTCAGCGAGCCTGCAGGTGTTTGCAACGGTACGTTTATATTGCCATCTCAGTTATCAATATACTAACGTTTTCAGGAATGTTCTTCTATCAATCCGACAGCCAAGAGACCGACATCGAGTGGCTCTCCGACCCCAAGTCCGAGTCCAACTACGACGGTATTCGTAGACTATGGTTCACGAACCAAGACAACAACGGCGACGGCGAACCATCTCACAAAGACGTCCTTCCTCCTGCGAATCCCACGACTACTGAGCACGAGTACAGAATTGACTGGACCCAGGGTCTTGTTCAATTTTATGTTGATGGCGTGAAGCAGTGGTCTACCAAGAAGGATGTTCCCAATGTGCCTGGACCTTGGATCTGGAATAACTGGTCTAATGGTGATAGGGGCTGGAGTGCTGGACCTCCTAAGCAGAATGCTGTGTTTAAGATTAAGAAGATTGAGATGTATTACAACACTGCTTAGAAGGTGTTTGGATAGGTGCTGAGTTTTGGATCCTGTAAATATTTGCATTTGAGTTGGTAGCATGATAGGAGAAAATGAAACAATAGAGTTGACACATAATACTTTCTGGGGAATACCAATCGTCCCTTGCTTTATTGCCCTTCTCTTTCAGAGTATACATCAAAGATGAGCAAGCTCGATGCCTCAACGGCTTCTGTTTCAAAATGAAAATCTGGAGAGGCATAATGTCTCAAGATTTGATGCATTTCAGTCTCGAGCCATGTATGAGTTGACCTCGGCCGTCCACTGAAGAGATGAAAGTTGAAACGCCCAGCGGTGATACAATTCACATACCCTCTTAATCTCTCCAGAATCTATGGCCAACCAAAGTCAAAAGAGATACATTCCTAGCTTAAAAGATAGGACCAAGGGGATTTGTTCTTAGATCGTTCAGAAGAGAAGTGTGCGATGTGTCACTTGTCACCATACCTAGGAGTACACCGCTTCAATACTAGCCTTTCAGTGTTACATATACTTCATAAGCCATTCAAGTATCTCTTCCCCGCAACACCAACACATCAAAGCTAGACCCTATTCCGCCGCCGGGCTGCTCTCCTTCGGCCTCTCGGGCTTCTGCCCATAAACACTAAACCTACACCACATTAGCATCCCTTCCACTAATCACACAACATCACTTACACGTGACCATAAGCCTGCGTCTTAGGATTCATAAGAACCTTTCTCATCTCCGCCGCAAAAAGCTGCATCTCCTCGGGCGACCACTTAAGAATCTCACAAAGCGGCAACTTGACGAAACCATCAAGGGCTTGGCTAAACGACAAACCCACGAAGGTGCCGAGCTCTTTCTTTTTCTTATCCTTCGGCCAGCGTCCAACAGGGATTCTGTGCGTTTGTGGAGTTACGGATACGAAGCCGGCGTCTTTGGCGAGGGTTGAGAGCTTGCCGTTGGAGAAGTCGAATGTGCAGCCGATTGTTTCGCCGACTTGGGTGAAGATTTTTGCCCAGCGTGTGAAGATACTATGTTCTGTTAGAACAATGGGAAAGAGTATGGGGAGGGGGAGGGGGCGTACTGCTCGTCGTCGACTTTGATCTCGGGGTTTTGGGAGAGCATTTGCAGATCAGGTTCGATGTGCTGGAACCAACCACCTGGCTTGAGAGCCTTGTACATCTGACCATACAATCTATCCCAATCGGCAATAGTACCCTGAAGATATCGAATGTGGATGAAATCAAAGGACTCGGGTTCAAACGTCCATTCGAGTTGAGCATCATCGATCTGAAACTCAAGATTTGGAGGGACGAAGCTTGGTTGGGTTGGGGTGATGTCTGTGGCGATAACGCTGGCTGATGGGTACTTGTCTGCTACGTTTATGGCCCAGATGCCAGTTCCTGTGCCGATATCGAGGATTTTCTACTCCATGTGAGGATGGGAGTCAGCGGCGATGGAGAGACGCACCTGAGGGTTATCGCCGATGGGAGCAAGGAAGAGTTTGTCGTCGAGCATTAATGTCAACCAGTGATGGCTAAGATAGTTAGCCAACATTTATACTCAAGTTTTGGCGATGAACTTACATGAGATCAAGTGCTTCGAGCTGCGCCTCGTCGTTGGGGGCCCTGTTCATTAGCGACGCTCACTCTCATCACGAAACTCTTACCAATGCTTTCCATATTTGGGATTAGCGTAAGTTCTCCCCTGAAAGTACCTATTCTCGAAAATACTCGATGTAATCGAGGCAGTCGACTCGGTTTCACTATCCCATCAGCTCAGCCCCAGAATTCATCTCCATCAGCATACCTATCAGCACTAAAGTTACTCTCCGTGTCGTTCCCAACATCCAACTCAGGTTCCTACAAGATTAGCACTCGTTGATCACATTATAGCAAGTCTACAACGTACAGCTTCAATTTGCGCCGCCATCTTTTTGCTGTACTTTGTTTCTTGACGCGGAGAGATGAGGTAAACTCACGCGTGCGGGGTCGACGGTATCTTTATATCTTTGTGGTTAGATGACATATCAGATTGCTCTGGCCGCAGGCGCTGAAATGCATGAACGGAGTAAGCTATCCAGTGTTGGGAAAGTGACAGGCGGGGCAGATGGGGGTCAATGGGGGTGTTTGTCTCTGTTTTGTTTGTTGGAAGGGGTGTTATGCAGGCAATCGTGAATAGACGAGTACGACCTACATCTGCAAAACCAGCAACTTTATTCTGGAACATTTCGATATAGTCCTCCCTCTCAAAAGACGATGAGAAATGCTTCTGGAGAAGCTGTCATCTCTCATCTCTTCTCTAGCGTGCGGGGCCAACTACGCTAATGCGACCACGGCTTAACAAGACGGCAAGACCCTTGTTACTGGCGTCTTCACAACAAGTTTTTTCAACTGTGGCATGCTTCGTTATTGGTCGTGCAAAATGTTCAGCCTTTTGAGGCTGGGAGGGCCGTTGTAACGTGTTCACCTGCTGGCCACTCATGCTGTCGTGATGCGATTGGAGGCGCTTGACATTGCACCAGCTGCAAGTACGCCGTGAAACGTTGGAGATGGTTGCATGTACGACGATGCGACGGTGCACAATTCATAAGCTTTTACTGATTCACTTCGTTAATACTAAAGCTACCATTAAGGGCTAAAAACGCACAAAATCGCTCCAGTAGTTCCAATCCAACAGATCATCGCCGACATTAAAATCCCATGCATCCAGTGCACTAACGGCCATCTCAGAATCACCCTGCCCCCGTCTCTTGCTCCAAAGCAATTCAATACAAGCCAGCACCGGCTTACCATCAGTCAATACCTTCCGCCTCGTCTCCCAAGCTTCTAAAGTCAAGTTTCCAAAAGCAGTGTATAACGAATTATCAACACTATCCACAAGTTCAGGATGATCAGCATACAAATTGTCAACCAACTTCCAAGCAAGGGTAATTCTTGGTCCTGAAGGTCGCCTGCGTAGTTCACTGATGACGTAGATCCAAGCGTCGATTTGGTAGAGTGATGTTAGATGTGTAAACATCTGGGATGAGAATTTACTCTCGATACTCACGTTGACTAGCTCCAAGAACGACAGCGCTGCGTTGAAGAGAATGTCGCTATCTTCTTTCGTCATGTAAACATCTGCATCGCCTGGTGCTGCCCTAGCTCTTGGGTGCTGTAACCTAAAGCGCATTCTCGCAATAGCTAGCTTTGCCATTGTATACGTCAAATCATGAAAGGGAACAGCTCTATCAAGCTTGGAAAGATATTTCTCTGTATAGATGGCTTCAAGCTCGCTAATCGCTTCGTCTTCAGCTTTGGTCGATTCTCCTGGCCTTCCGAAGCCGGGCACTATACAGTCGAAGACTTTGGCTGCTTTGAGAGACGAGCGGAGCCATTGCGTTACTTCGAACTTCATCAGCACGCAGAGCATTTCTGTGGGGCCGGTGTGCTGGACTGGTGGTTCGAGCATGTCTGGATGGAGGTCTGTGTCGTTGATGTTGAAGGGGAGGCGAATATCCCCGAACTCTGACCTTGCTAGTTTTATTCCTGGTGTGGAACTAGCGCGCACTCGAGAGTCAAGACCTTTTATCTGCCACCACAGCCTAATATGCATTTCTTTCTCGAAGAAGGATAGTTTGGCGTCCGTGTCTGATTTGTGTAGACCCATCATCTGTCCAACTCTTATGGCGATAGCCGTCATGGTACTAGCCAGTTCTGTTTCCGGATTTGAAAAGGTAAACAAGACCGTGGCCTGAAGAGTCTCAAGATCCTTCGTCGTCATGAAATCAGCTGCTGTAAGCGCCCGTACCGTAGCAGTGCGATAGCGTGTGAGTAAAGCCCCTCTGTCCTCCCCCGAGGACGATTGACAAGCTTCTGAAGACAGTGATGTAACTGAGAGAAGATAAATGGAGAACATTAGTGCTGAGAGGGGCTTCGGTATGCTTGCTACATCCCAGCTTGCTTCTAGAATGCGCTTCTGTAGACTTGGGACGTGGACGACCTTGATGAGGGGATTGACGCATTCGACAAAAGTCTGCCAGTAGAAGAAGATCTGTTTTGGTTCTGGGTGAGTTTCGTAGACTTTTGATTCGGGTTCAAAAACCATGGAGTGGAATGATGGCGATGGATGGAGGAAGGGGTCATCCTTGTTTCGTAGTGTAAGCGGGGGAGGATACTTGAGCTGCAACGATGTCAGTCACGGCGACGTATCATTATCTGTATGACCTGCCTCATGGCTCAGTTTTGACCAAAGGCATCTACATAAGTCAGCATTAGCGTGCTATCAATAGACAAGAAGACTTACAACTCCGTCGCAGCATCTTCCACCGTCATATCATCCTCCCTCTTCGCCTCCAACCCCGACTCCACCCAAACATTAGCATGCTGACTATAATCCACACCACTCTTCTTCATCAGTTCCTCATACTTGGCCAGCCGCGCCAGCAAATCCTCATCAGCAGCTCTCTTTCGAGGCTTCGGCGGAGGAGGCGCTTCGTAGGCACATTCTGCTCTACCCTTCTGACAATTTGAGCAGGGATGTTGACGATCACACTTGACTTTTCTTCGGGCGCACATTGAACATGCGTATTTTCGTAGTTCGGCCATGATGATGATGATGATGGGGAGTGTGAGGTAGAAGGGAGACAGAGAGCGTCGGTGGTTTCGGTGGCTTCGGGGGCGCGGAGGACTCGGGGATGTCGGAGCTGGGATGGGTTTAGCGTCGGTGTTTGACAAGTCCGAGATTTAGTTGGTTTGTTCCCGTGACGATGGGATACAATGCGCAGCGGGTGAGCATAAGAATTGATAAAGTCAATATAGCTTTTTACTCTTCTACACGTATGGGGAACGGCAAGTCGCAACGCCTGCCGTGAGGCGTGAGCGTTGCGTGGGAAGTAACGTCGGGATCTTTCCCGTCGAATCACATGCCGTTTGAAGCCGATGATCAATTGCGTATTCCTTCTCAGCCTCGACCGCGCTAGCTCCAGCCAAGCAAAGCAAGATAGACTTTCTCGCCTCCCGAGGCACGCTCGGATACGAACTACTTAGCGGGGCACGCGAGAACTACCTTACTTATTATCCCAAACCTCACCTCTTCATCCTCATTTACTCTGTTTCACTCAATTGAACGCCATGCCAGACGACAAAATCACCCTCGAAGAAGCCCATCGGCGCTTCAAAGAGCCTCTCCCCAAACTAACCGCCATCAAATGCTCTGTCATCGCGTATGCGCTACGAGCTTTCATCGTCGTTGCGAACTATGGTCTCTCGTTGAAAGAAAAGATCGTAACGCCTGCTAACGCGCCGAGTCTTACAAAGACATACGCGTGTCGACCAAAGTTGTCCCTACGGTACGTCTTCAACTCACGCTTCCGACAAGATCTAACTGTCAAAGAATATTCTTCCCCAAAACCTTTGATGAAAACTCTGAAGATGGACTCCCTACGGTGTTTACCATCCATGGCGGCGGTTTCGTCATGGGCGATCCTCGTGATGACGACCACTTCAACTACACCTTCGCCAACATGCACTCTGTTCTTGTCGTCGCGCTAGATTACTCCAAATCACTACGTACACACTTCCCGACCCCAATATATGACCTTGAAGCCCTCATCTTGGCTGCTCTCTCCGACACATCTCTCCCAATTGATCAAGACCGCGTTGCAATCATGGGTTCCTCAGCTGGCGGAAACCTCGCGCTCTCTGTGTCCCTCCTCCCAAGCATGAGCGGCAGTGGCGATGGTGTACGTCGTATCAAGACCGCTGTGCCGATGTATGCAGTCGTCGACATGTCTGTGAGGAAAGAGTACAAGGTACAGACTCGGCAGTGGAAACCTTCGTTTGGAGGATTTCGAGCAAAGAAGACGGATATGCTGTTTCCGCTTTCGCCCGTTTTCGAAGCTGCGTACACGCTACCCGGTCAAGATCACCATGATCCATTGTTGAATCCTATTTTCGCGAAGAAAGAGCAACTACCGCCGAATATCTTCTTCCTTGCGTGTGAGCTTGACATGCTGGCGGGAGAATCGTGGAGAATGATTTGTGAATTGACGGGGAGAGAGATTGGAGATGAGACTGTGGGGAGAGAAGAAATTGGGCCTAAGGGGGAGTTGATACTGGACGATGAGAGGTATTCGTTTGAGGCGAAGACTAAAGAAGGGAGTTATAGATGGTTGTTGATTCCGGATCAGATTCATGCGTATGATAAGTATGAGAATCTGGTATTGCTTCATGGGGATAAAGAGCTGTCTAAGGATGCTGAGTTGAAGTTGACAGAGGCTCAGAAGGTGATTGGGAAGTGGTTGTTTGATGGGCCGTTTGCTTGAGGGATAGATCGATATAGACGCAGTGGAAAACATACTTATTCCGAAGGTTGGCCAGTTTATTGCGAGTAATATAGGTCAAATTAGCTATCTACAAGGGCATCGCTCAAGGTATTCTTCCCTGCATCATCAAGTTCCATGCACTGATATACCGACAAACTGCTTAAGAACCTCCTCCACCACCACAACCACCACCTCCTCCTCCGCACCCACCGCCACCGCATCCTCCGCCTCCGCCTCCACAGCCTCCAGCTCCAGAACAAGCAGCCCCAGCACATCCACCACCATCCCCACCACCCGCACATCCTCCTCCCGCTGTATTCCCTCCACAACTTCCCGCCGCACACCCAGGCGCAGCTCCATACGCATACGCCACCGGGACAAACACAACCGGTGCCATAAAGGGTCCATACACTACACATATCAGTCGGCATTCAATCTTTGGTTCAGGAAGGGGTAGACTTACTCCAGTAGGAATAACCCCAGTGATCGTAGTACTGATTCTTAGGAGGAAGCTTACGACCCTTCTTCTCAGCGCGCTTACACGCCTTTTGGTAGTTCTCTTCAAGGCGCTTGTTCTGAACCTCTCGAAGTCTGTTCTGTACTTTTTCGACATGGCTTGCTGCGACGAGGCCTTCGTTCGATGTGCGGACGGCGTTGTGGGAGGAGATATGGGCTGAGTTATCGGGGGGACACATATCTGCTGCTCCAGACTCGTAAAACTTATCGGCAACTACATTTGTTAGTCGTGGCTCTTTTACAAAGTGGAGGTAGCTTACTCTTTTCGCTGTGTGAGAGCTTGAGAACGCGGCCGATTGATGTTACGTGTGCGGCTCGTACGCTCTCGCAGTACCAGCATGTACACTCTGAGTAGACCTCGTCAAACATCTCTTGGTAAATCTTGCTCGTCCACTCAAACCCGTCGTTTAATTTCTCATCCTCTATCTTATCATCGTGTCGCACGTACTTGAACAGTCGCTTGGTGGTGTACATAAAGTACGACAATGGCATAAGTTGGTGAGTATGCCAGCCTAGATCAACATCGAGAGTAGGAACAGCAGTTTTCTTGGGATTCTTGGCGATGATCCGCATGAAGCGATCATACTTCAGGCAGCATCTATCCATGGTCTCTCTCGCGGTGGGGGAGTGCAGCCAGTCGAGCTTGCACATCTTTTCAGCAAAGATTCCCTGTCGCATCACGGCGCCGCAGAGATCAAGAGCAAAAGGGCTGAAGTTCTCCCAGTATCGAGACATCATCTTTCTGATACAAACTTTTGAGAAAGCTGGGACGAGGCCCGCTCGGCCACTGGCGACGCTGCCGTTGATAGTAGCGAGAGCACTCGGCTTGAGAAGTGCCTCGGACTCAATCAACTTGCGCACAGTCTCCATGGTAGGCGGGTCCTCGGGATCAGGCGAATCAAGAAGATTCTGGATCTGAATGCGCAAAACGTGCTGGATCATGCGATTAGGAAACATGCGCTGATCGAATAAGTTTCCCTTGCGGACGGTGATGGGGACGGGTGTTCCGCTGTTTGGCCAGAGAATCGTCCCAGGCATAGGATAACTCTTGAACACGACATTCTCAGCGTCTTTGCAGAACTTGGCAACGCTGAGGGTTTCTTTTGTCACGCGGGTATTGCACTTTGGACAGCGCGCCTCGAACCTGATGTCGCCGTAGCCTGCGCCCATGAGACCAGGTCGGTCTGGGGATTTGGGTGTTTCCTCGAGACCGCACGTAGTCCAGGGGACGTCAAATGCTTGCGCGCAGTTCTTGTTAGGGCAGGAGATGGTCTTGACGAGGGGATCGTCAACGTTATCCCATTGACGGCCTGTTTGAGCGACCCAACGTGCCTTGTCGTCGTCGGAGACGTTGTAGCTAAAGGAGCCGTCGATGGCGGCGTTGACGAGACCCCATGGCATGCCGGACTGCCAGAATTGACGGTGGCCTTGACGGATGCAGTCTTCGAGGAAGTTGTAGGGGTTCAGCATGTGAGAGTGATATACCATCAACACGTCTAGAGTTTGTTAGTGCTTGCTTTCTTCTGTAGTTGGATTTACTCACCAAGCGGCGGGAGGGTCTTCTTCTCCCACCAACGAGGCGCATCACCAACAGGAAACTGTGCATAAGATGGAGAGTTCTTATCAGTCATGACACCCTCAGTCAACGGGCTCAGTTCCCTCGGAAGTGAATCCCACCACGCCTCATACCGATCCACAGCCCTCGCAACAAACAACGCCCACCGCTTCTCACGGATCTTGCTCAGTGATTTCTTCTTATCCTCTAGTTCACGGTTAAACTCCCCCGCGGCGGGATGTTCATCAACGTCGCCGTTCTCATGGACAACCATGTTTCCATCGGCGCGAGTGTCCCATAATCCCCAGAGACCGTCTGTGTAGCCAACATCTTCTTTGAGCGCTTCGAATGCGAAAAGGAGACGGAGGTGGGCGAGACAGGTGCTGGAGTCTGGTTCGTGGGGGAGGGAGTCGATATGGAGATCTGTGAATGGGGATATGAGGTCATCTTGGACGGGGGCGGGTGTATCGTCCACGGCCTGATAAGCCGGAGGGGCGGCCATTTTTAAAGTTCAAATGTGAAAATAATATACAAATGGTAGATTATTCTGAATGAATGAGGTTGATTGTTGATAATTGTCTTGTTGTTGTGTGATCTGATTGTAAAGAGGAAACTTGGCAGTTTATATCACGGAACTGTGCCGCGGTGCTGGACCCCTCGATCTCGCCATGTTCTCCATGTCGGCACGTTTGCATCATTTGTGGACAAGCGAGGCAGTGCAAGCGCGTGTGTGACTGGTTGGATAAGCATCCCCAGCGGAATTGATCACAAGGATAAATCGAAATCATGCCGATGATCCGATTCTCACCAAATTGCTGGTGCACTAACAAGCCTGCGGGGTAACGCACGTTATTGGGGTAGTGTCTGTTAGGCTAATAACGAAGGTTACAGCCACCGCCCGGCTACGCCCACGCAACAGGCAACAGAATTCTGGGTGCTAAGCCCTGAAGAGATCTACGGGCGGCGATTGCTGCAAGGCTGGGCGTAATGATCAACGCCAAGATGGAGCATCTGATTGAATGCGAAAAATGGAAGGATTCTTTTCTTCCTTCTAGAAGGCCTTGGGCTATGCCTTGCATTGGGGCTGTGATGTCGCGCTGCATGCCTATCACGTCTGGTTGAGCAACCAACAAGTTGTTCTGGACCATCATATGGATTGGGGGCTGGTTTTGGACGAGGCCAGCATAACACGTCAGCGATAAGAAATCAGGTCATTGGGATTTGACAATGACAATTACGTATCAGGCCCGCCGCTCACACTTGATGAAAAGGCTGTTGGCTGCAGTTGAGTTTTGGTGCGCGTCGCATCTCAATTGGGACTGCGAAAACTACATGACGGCCCGCGATACCTGCGCGACGAGAAAATAGTCTGATCTGCCCGGGGAAACCAAGCCTTAGATCCGACAAGCAAATTAACGGGTCAAAAGCCCCGATCTTATAACTCGTGGCTGAATTGAGTGGCTTTTTGCGAAACATTGCGTGTTGTCTCTCGGTGTTTTGCGTAAGACGGTCATTCACGTCAAATAAGCCGGTACAAATCACCGATATCACTGTGTATTTAGACTCAACTCTCAAATAAGGTTATCAGATCAATTCCTCATCATTCATAACCGACTATTTCCCTAAAAATGTCCACACTCAAAGTCCTCGTTGTGGGCGGAGGCATCGCTGGCCCCTCGGTAGCCCACTGGCTCTCCCGCACCGGCGCAGAAATCACCCTCATCGAGCGCTCCCCCAAACCCAGAACATCAGGTCAACAGCTTGATCTTCGGCATCAAGGTGTAGCCGTCATGAAGAAGATGGGTATTGAGCCTGCGATTCGCGCTAAGCATGTTCATGAAGTTGGGACGCAGATGATTGACACAAATGGTCGAACAAAGGTATTTTTTCCGACGGTTGAGAGCGGGACTGGGCATCAGAGTGTCACGACTGAGTATGAGATTATGCGTGGCGATCTTGTGAATATTCTGTTGGGGCTTACGCGGGATAAGCAGAATGTGAAGCATCGTTTTGGGACGAGTGTTGAGAGTCTGACACAGGATGATGAGAGTAATCCGAATGGAAAGGTTCATGTTGGGTTTGACGATGGTCAGAAAGATGACTTTGATCTCGTCGTCGCTGCTGATGGCACGGGTTCCAGGACACGACAGCTCATGCTTGGGCCTGACGCACCCGATCCTCGACATTTCCTCGGTGGCTACATCGGCTTCTTCAGCACCCTCTCGAAGCCGCATGACACAAACCGCTTCACGTTCTGTCATATGCCTGGCAAACGCTGGCTTGGTACAAGAAAAGACTCTCCGGACATGACACGTGTGTACATGAACATACAGAGCCAGAACGAGGGTCTTGCGGCGGCGCACAAGTCGGGAAAGCTAGATGATCTCAAGGCTGCATGGGCAGATGTCTTTGCAGATGGGAAATGGGAGAGCGCTCGGTTCATGGATGCGTTGAAGAATTCACCAGAGGCAAATGATCTGTACTCCACGCCCTGCCAAGAAGTTCGACTTCCGCCGGGATCATGGTCCAAAGGCCGTGTCGTAGCCCTCGGCGACGCAGCGCATGCTCAGACTGCAAATGGCTTCGGAACAACATGGGGTATCGTCGGATCATACATCCTCGCTGGTGAAGTAGCGACTCTGCACAAGCAAGATCCCAGCAAGGGCGTTGTGCAGGGCGTCAAGAGATATGAAGAGGTCTATCGACCTATAGCGACATGTATGCAGGGTGAGCAGAGCGCGTTCGCTAGAACGGTGTTTGCGCCAAAGACGCAGTTTGGGGTGCAGATGCTTCACACGCTGGGAAAACTGGCATCGTGGTTCAAGCTAGATCAGGGAATGGGCCTTGATTCCAAGATTGCCAACTGGCAACTTCCAGAGTATCCGGTACTGAACGCTGAGAAATGAAATGGGGGGTATCAATCAACAAAGCTGTATAATAGTTAGATACGCAATTCATCTCTACTCATGATTACAAAACTCACCTCGATGAGTTAAAACATAAAGGTATATATACAACAAAAACGCTCAAGGTATCAATATCACAGGTCACAAGGAAATTTCATCATCGGGCACTATTCTGCGACGACAGGGACCCTCTACCGCCAGACTCAGTCATGCTAGGTGTATGGTGTTCACGCTCCTGCAGCCGCGATATAGAGTTGACGTCTTTGGCGCCTGGTAAGCTGATTGCGTCGTAGTCCAGATAGGCGTACGCACGCTGGCCCTCAATGACCTCCTCGACGTCCCGTGGGCTGCGGGAACGGCGCAGGGCGATGGAGTTGGTGTAGGTGTTTGAGGCGTGGCTGAGGTTGTTGGCGGGATAGGTGGTGTTGCCGGAGGAGAGGCCTGGTATGAACTTGCGGAATATGGGGCGGAGGAGAGCGAGGCAGCCTGGGAGGGTTAGTGATGGTTAACGGGGGTCTAGGGATGAGGCTTACTGGTGAAGACGGCGAGGTGGACTTCGACGTTGGCCCAGACCATGGCGAGGGAAAAGTCGTAGGGGAATTCTCGTGAGTTGGAGGTATATTTCTGAGCCTCGACGATCTGAAAGATGGACGCAATACCGACCCTGCGATTGTAAGCGATAGGTACTCTCATGATGGATTGAACTTACAATGAACCAAGACTGAAAATACCAATGACAGCAATCTTTTGCCCCAGTATCAACTTCATCCTCACAACCTCAAACAACGGTAGCGCCAGAATGATAAAATCCATCAAACAATGTGTCAAATCAGTCCCGAGATAATACTGCCCGATATTCTTCATACACTTCCCATCGATCGACTTATCCCAGTACGCCTGCACAGGCATGCAGTGAAAGATGGTCATGAATGTCCGGATGGTGATCCAGCAGCCACAGCATACCATCAAGATAATAATAGGGATGCGTATAGACGAGAACTGGAAGATGCGACGGTAAAAGGTGAGCACAGACATCTTGCTGAGGAAGATGGACCATGAGTACAAGATCTCGCTGGTGAAGAGGATCTCGTGAGATTTCTCGAGGATGTGATCGATTTTATCTTGGGGAAAGTGCCCGATTTTGCGACCCATGTAATAACATGTAGTCCCTTGGATTGTTAATTAAATTGATGCGATAAAATAAAGGGCGTCACTCACACACGACGAGAAGAATTGCATAACCAAGAGCCACAAACTACACGAGCATAAGCATGAGCATTTATTAATCACGTCTTGACTTAGGCAGGGTGAGGGCGCGTACCCAAGCAGCGATTGACAAGGCATCGTCATAGCCAACGCCCATCTTAGTCATGCGCCGCGCCTTGATCCTAAGAATCAGCGCGAGCGCACTCGCAGGCACAGGAATGATAATGGCGGCCCAGACATTGGGAACCCGGCCCGTCATGATTGAAGCGGCAGCAGCAAAACACTGCTGGGAGTCATTGAATTTGTGTTCGAAGAAGATGAGAGATGAGAGAGCGGGGAGGATGGAGGGAAGAAAAAAAAAGAGGGGCGATTGGGTGAGCCTTTATGCCGAAGGAGAGATACGAGCGCGTAGGCTTGGCCTCAGATTAGGTACATTAGCTGGTGCTGGGGGCGGCCAAGCAATTAGCATTGCCACAACGTTGACAGACCAAGCTGTGCTGTGCTTTGCTGTGCAACCCTCCCCCCAGCACCAAAGCTGAAAAGAACAAGACGGCCACTGATGTGGTGAATTGGGAGAGGGATACGCCCCGTCAGCTTTCGATAAAACGGCTGCCTTATTTTCAACCCTTGTCCGCATCACTCTTGCATTCGCTCAATGGGGGGAAAAGTCGCGCAGTCATCTTCATGCCCACACACACTCTGTTGGCAGCGAATCAAAGGAGCCAGAGCACGAGACACTGCGACGCTGATCAAGTGACCACCAAGATAAGGGTTCAATTGGCCCAAGCTGAAAACGCAGTCGTTATCTCTCGAGTCTGGCCATGTTGAGATAGGCTTTTCCTTTAGGCTCTAGACACCTTCTTGATGGGGGTTAGTCTCATGTCGGTGAGATTTGTTCTACAGCCCTTCTTTTGTTCTTTCTGGTCGTTTTGGAAGGGACAGAGGATTGGAATTTGAGAGGAATTGGGTTTTTGGTACACGTCATAACGGCCGGGGTCGCTGGGCAGTGGATTCTACCCCAGACTTTGTGGTCCCACTTGGCCCAGCGTTAGCCGTTGAAATGTGCCGCCCGTTAAAATGAGGCTTTCTCTGTCGCTTATGGCGCGCGTCTTCAATTGAAAGACAGGCTGGGCGAAGTGGTGTGAACAAACACACAGCAGCCTCGTGAGGCTGGTTTTCTGCGAAACCTATAACAGTATGTGAGCGTGACTCATCTTGATACAAAATTGTTTGCTCGCAGAATAAAGGAATGGCATGCAGTATG